>CABIKL010004215.1:0-10000 GCA_902196195.1 Aptinothrips rufus | reverse complement strand
GATTCGATTCGAGATAAATTTGGGATGATTCGATTCGATTCGATTCGAGACCAAAAATCGTGATTCGCACAGCTCTAGTAATACAAACGATTTTGTTAGTACGTTATGACGGTTGGGACTTGTTTGTAGTGTAAGAACGATTAAGGAAGTAATAAGGCATGCACAAATTCACCTTAAATGTAGGCAATAAGCTAAACATAAACCACTAAAAACAGACAAAAGCTCTACTTTTGTTCTCCTGGATCCGCGCACTTCCACTGAACTTCCAGTGGACTAGCACTGCGGACTAGACGCGATCTGCCCATCGACAACGCCGATGCATTTCACACAAACCACTGAACTGTAAGACCAGCAGCGGCAGCGAGAAGGCCGACGACACCAAGCGAGGAGCATTCACAGTTGCACCAACTGACTGTCACAGAGTTGTGCCAACTCCCATAAACACGTTCGTCAACTACATCACTAAGACAAACTTGAGAAAGTTGGCGAGAGGTACACGAATCTCCTGAGCCTTGCTAATCTCAAACACACAGCAGCGCCCGGCGACCCGCGGTCCTTCAAAGCGAGAGTAAGGTGTTGCCTACCAACCAGTGGGCTCTAGAGCCCGATAGCACTTTCTGTCTCCGTCGCACTCACTGAACTCTTACGGCGGGAGAAAGAGAGACAGATGCAAAAGCCCGATCAGAGCCCACCACTTTCCCGTCACTACCAACCAGGGGCTGTTTGGCTGAGGGGTCTGCGACTCAGCGTATTCCTCGAAACCTGAGGCCATGGAATACGTATTCCAATTCCACGATTTGGAGCACAATGTCCTGTTTGCTATTTTTTGTACATTTTTTTGAAAGTTTCATGAATTTAAGTAGAATATTCGAAAGTATTCCGAAGTATTCCCTTGTATAATCCAAGGCCGAATGTATTCCTCGTACAGAGTTTCTGGTAGTTGCAGAACCGACCGTAAAAGTCGCGAATTGCAGAGATCCTGCCCGACCCTTCCCTTCTATCCCTTTCCCCGCGCAGCCTTTCCCATTTTTATTATGCATACGGAAACGCCCGAAATTAGGGAATCAGTTGAGTGGGGAGCAACAATAAAGAAAAGCGACAACGTTCCAGGCGCGTTGAGGCTAGCAGAGGAGATGGATTGGACCGCACCGCTGACCCGGAGATAAGATAAATAGAAGGAAATGGACAAAAACACCAAGGTTGAGACGAGACGCACTCCCGCTAATTTCACAAACCATCCACCGCAGCTAGGTCTGGGGCGGTAGGCGTGCAAGGGGATGATAAAGTGGGAGAGCAGGGAGACTGCAGTGTAGGACGAAAATAAATAACTGGCGACCCCCTGAGAGATAGGCCACCCACACATCACCCCCACACCAAGCATACTGAAAAATTTTCTACGAAAGAACATTGGATTTTCTTCGTGTAACAAAGGACTCCATTCGTATGACAATGACAGTTCTTTGTAATAACGTACGCTTCAAGTCCTTTGTAAGGTTTTGTAAGTGTACAGCAGCCTCCACTTGAACTCGCTAACTTCCTCTGCACCGCAGCATGCGAGAACCGACCGCGGTTTCCATCATTCGTCAACAGTTTTTCGAAATATGTTTCGCAGATTTCTTCGAGACGTTGGATATTTTCACTCGAACTGCCGGAAGTAAGAAATCGGGAAGAATCACAAAACTCCCGGCCCCTCGCCTGTGCAGGGGGTGGGGAGGGCAGTGCCTCCTCTACCCCCCCCCCCCTCCCCCCGTCCCCTTCCCCTAGGCGAGGGGCTGGAAGTTTTGTGATTCTCGCCGATATCTTACTTCCGTTTGAGGCTCCTTTGGAGTACCAGGTGAACGAAAGAATTCAGCGCAGCAACAGGAGCGCAGCAGCGCGGAGCAGTGGCCAGCATGGAAGAGAGGAGGTAAAATAGTATGAATAGTAAGAGGAGGCCGTCTCCCCCCCCCCCCCCCCCCCTACCCCTTCCCGGGCCTTTTTCCACTTTTCCCACTCCCCGCCACGGAGGCGACAAGAAGCGTGACAACAGAGAAATCCGAGGAGAAGCACACACTGCGCAGGTAAACATGGGCGAACCAGGACATGCAGAGGCTTGCAGGGGCGGGGCCAGGCGGGGCGCGGGGACGGGACAGACAGGACCTGTCGGATCCTGAGGGACCTCAGACAAGACAGAGCACTGGACAGAGAATTCAACTGACATCCACCTGATGGGGACCTCTAACCTGAAATAATGTCCTGCAACACACAGTCGTCCTCTTAAAACACACGGACTCATAACACTGCAAAATAAAAAAGCTGAACAGCACCGTAAACTTATGAAGAACCACTGCCAACGATCTTCGTAAATTTACAGCACATAGGAGTTTTCTAACTCCATCTACGATAGTTAGTTATGTATCCGTAAAATTGGAGGAAATTATTTTGAAGCCGCGAGGAATGCATTCCAAAATAACTTCGTGCTATCCGACCAAAGCACCGAGGCTTTCATGTTCAAGCATCACCTGTTGTAAAAGTACGAAGCATCTGTCGTCAAAAGAAGAAAATTGCTAACGATCTTCGTAAATTTCCACCACTTCCCTTGCAGTGAACCACGAGTGCGCAAAAAATACGAATGTTCCCGTAAACACAGACGACGCGCCGGCGTGTCTAGTCCAATTCCTATATTGCAAAGGAAAACAAATCAAATACTACATGTAATAAAATGACAGTGAATTAACCAGCAGATCGCGATCTCTACAGTCGGATGTAGAACGCGAGCCAGAATAGGTTGATTTGCACATTTGACAAGTAAATCTGATCGCCACGCACGAGCCGAGTGTCTGGCCGCCAAGGACACAGGGTCCACTGGTCACGCCCCGCCCATTGGTCGGCGCGTTGCGTCTAGATCCTTGCGGGCGGTGAGTCGTGACCCAAATGAGTTAGCGGGTGTGAATGTAAGCATTGTTTCTCACGCCGAGACACGTGGCCCACTGGCACGCCCAGCTCCATTCGCACGTAGCAACCCAATCCAAGAAAATCAAGGACAAGAAATTCCAGAAATATCTGCTTCTGATGTGATTCTGAGACGTCACGACCTATACATCTCAATGTTAAAATCTTATAAGGGATTCTAAGCATGCGTTATGCGTTATTACAATGCACATTGTTTGTTATAAGAAGAAATCTTTTGCTACACTAAGAAAATCATTTTGTCATTACGTAGAAAATTCTTTGTAAGCTTACGATTGCTTAAAGTCCGAGTGGGCTGCCACTCTGGTGGTTCGGTGTACACGGAATCGGTATTACATGGTAATACTTGGTAATTCTTGGACGATAAACTGCTTCTTTTGGCCTAAAACGCCAAAAAGTCTCAATTTTGCGATATTTTGTCAATTTTTCTCAAACTTTTGCAAACCTTGTCGGGTTTGATATTCGTAATACCTGGTAATACTTGGTAATCTGGTAGTAAGGTTTACACAAGAATAACGAGTGGCAGCCCACTCGTTAAAATCCTTCTTGATACGAAGAAAATCCTTCACGAGACGAAACAATACTAAGTTAGGTTTTAATAATACTCTTGGTCATTTAGGGGGTCGCAAAAATGACCTTAGTTGTATTTTTTTGGTACGTTGGTAGGTTGAGTTTTGTTCTTGCTGTAAACGGAGCGCGCGCAGCCAAATACATCAACAACCGTCGGCAAACCGAGCGAATGCACGAACCACAAACACAAATTGGTAGCAGCGGGTCCAGTACCACAGCTCACAGCTACATATAAAAGTCAAAACAATTTACACTCCTTGAAACTCTATAAATCCATTGTTTTGTCTTAATTTTTTTCTATTGTTATGTTTCCTCTTAATCGTTTCCCACCTACTTGATTGAATTATGCAGAGTTGCAACAGCAACAAGTGGACGGAAGCCGGAAAGGGGGGGGGGGGAATTGGTGAAGGTAGGCAACCCGCAGCGCCTTGCGTATGAAGGTAGCTGAGTCTGCTACTGCCACGCGCAGTGACGAAGGATGCGAGTCAATGAAACAAATACAGTCGGTACGCCTGCCGCGCCCCGCCCCACCCCGCCCCACCCCAACCCATAGTCGGAATGCCTTCACAACTGCGCCAGTCAGCGACACGACAGAAACCACGCGCAGGAACTAACGGCCGGCCAAACATGCAACACTCCGAGCAGACAGTCCTTGGGCAGCACTGACACCACGAGAAGATTCATAGGAACGACCTCACCTCGCTGCCAATGGCTTTCCAAACCATTAACATCCAGGAGAGAGATTTTAAGATTCAGTATAAGTTCATTACTACTTATCGAAACTTTTGGAAAACTTTCCTTTATTTTCGTCCCGGGCAAGAGGGAGCGGGTTAAAATAAAAGTTTTCGATGCCGTTTGGCCAAGAAGTCGCCTTGAGAATTTGGGTGTGGCGATAAGACATGCACACCAGAAGAGTGGAACACACTGCGACACTGGAGCAATAGAGCAGAGGCGGGATTAGGGAACAGGGAGGGGGGGGGGGGGCATCCTCCTGGAGTCCCTCCAGCACCACAAACCAGTGACACTGGAAGGCGCGTCAACAAAGGGCTGGCCGCCACACTTCGTACTCATTTATTTTCGTCCCAAAATCTTTGTGATGATCTCGAAGGTTGAACAAAGAGGACCAGGCCGGGACGGGTCGGGCCGAGGCGGGCCGGAGGAGTACTCTTGGCTCGCCCATCTCACTCCAGCCGGCCCTTGCCAGGCCAGCAAGCCCTTCCCTGCCGCCACAGGACGCCGCAGGACGGGAAGGACGGAGGAAGTGCTGCGCCTACTAATTTCTATAAACGAACTGAGCTGTAGAGTTTAAATACTCTTCTCTTGGACAGAAGTATTTTAATAAACAGAAATTATGAAAGACATAATACGAAAATCTCCTCTCACTTCCCGCACCCAGGCCCATGGAGAGTTTCGATCAGACACATCAATGAGACAAAGGGTTGGAGTAGAAATTTTCTACTCTCGTTTCAAGGCTGTCCTAAAGCTAAACCTAGAAAACCACAGCTGGAAGTGGGAGCCATCAGTATCGCCCTAGCTCTACGTAATATAATGGAGGAGTAATGCGAAAGGCAGTAATACAGTCAGCCTGGCCATTGTCACGCAGCACAGGGCAGCCGGCGGGAAGGCCCTGATCCAAGGGGTAACCACTAGCCCAAAACGTGTACAAGATTGAAAAATTTATAAATCTTTTAAATTATTTACTGTGATTTAAAATGGTTTAGCACACTTTTAGAGTGATTTAGCCTGATTTAAGATGATTTTGAGTCATGATTTTAAATGATTTAATGTGATTTACTGTGATTTTAGATGATTTAGAGTGATTTAATGTGATTTAATTTGATTTATCTTGATTTTTTTGGTGATTTTTTGTGATTTTTAAATGATTTGTTCTTGATGATTTAAAATGATTTTCGACGATTTACCTGATTTTAAATGATTTATTTTTTGGAGATGTACAAGATTTTTTCGAGTGGTTACCACTTGCCCTGATCTGTGATCGCTTCCTTTTGTCATTGACAGTACAGAACGCAACAAGCTGAGCGGCACAGCCCGGACATGTGTTATCATTCCACCGCAGTAAGGAGCGGGGCTCACCACGGCCCCATGCTGCGTGAAGGGCGCACCGCTCTTTCGTGAAGCCCCTAGTGGGGCCTGGTGAGGGCCCCACCGCGCCCTTCTCGACATGACCCGCTCACCACCTGTACGGATTCACACCAGACATACTTTTCTCGCCGAGTATTTTTATCGACACGAAACGAGCTTCCACATGCGCAGCTGGAAAAAGAAAAACTAAATCTATAGACATAAATTTCAACATTTAAAACGTAGGGTCAAGTACAAGAGTTAACCATAGAACCGTCACGGTTCAACCGTGGCCGAAAAGAGAACGTATGGATTGTTCTAATGAGGGTGGTGGCGCTTCTCTGCAACTAAAGGAGGTCGGCTGGCCGGTCACCGTCTCTGGTCAAATTGTCGCAGCGTGTTTTGCCTTCACAGGTGTTATTACAGCCCATGAAGGAAAGAAATGGGCGCGCCAGGCTTTTGTCTCCGAGATCTATTTCACAGCCATACCAGGCCGACGCGGACGCTCAGCGCGAGCCCACTCAATGGCCGCCCCGCCCCGCCACGCCCCACCGGGCTGTAAGTAAACGGGTCTTAATAAATGATTCAAAGCACGCGGCGCTATTAGCTGATCTAACGCCTTGTACGTAACATTGTAACAACACGTTGAACTGGAACAGGACCCGCGTCCTCGTTCTGGCATGACAGAGGGCGGAGGAGAAGAAGAAGACATCTCTTCCCGAAAGATTCATTCCTTTCAAAACAAGTGCCTGGTGACTGGAACTGACTGGGAGACCAGTTTCCGAGACAATTCGTAAAAGGTAGGAAAAGCTAATGTTTATAGCAATGTTTTGACGATTTGAAGAGAGCGTATCGCCAATGAGGTATTTTACTGAGAAGAGGAACAGCAAGATAGCAGCGGCGCAACTAAACAAAACCTCATTTGTTTTGCCGTTCGTCTGCTTCTGCGCATGCGCATGGTGGCTCCGGAGCAGCGGATGAGCAGCCGAACGGCAAAACAAATGAGGTTTTGTTTAGTTGCGCCGCTGCCATCTTGCTGTTCCTCTTCTTAGTAAAATACCTCATTCGACAGGTTCTGAAATGTCCACGTATTTGCAGCATTTTTCCTTCGCTGTTAAAAGGACTTCCAGCATTCACAATTACAAAGCATTTCTTCTTTGTTAACAAATATGTGTGCTTAAAATCCTTCGTAATACAAAGAAAATACTTCGTAAGACGAAGCAATCCTACGTAAGAGGTTTCAACAGTGTTTAAATTCCTCTCGGTCAGTACTTTTTAGGTGAGCCCAAAACGGTCTCTTCACACTCCGCCTTTCCCCCTTCCCTACACCAACCTGCGTGGCGTGATGCGTCGTGGCGTGGCGTGGCGTGGCGTGGCGTTGTCAGCAAAGTTTTAAGACACAGGACAGCCTTGCCAGCCTCTTTCCTTCCTCCCGCACGCCGCTCTCCGCAGTGCGACGTCACCTCACGCCTCTCCCTTCAGCTCAGACCTGAGCGCCAAATAAGGTCTAACTGCATTGCATGGCACTCTGAGGTAAGGCGACCATCATCACAGATACTCCGTGAGTCAAGCGCTTCTCCTCCCAACTTGCTCCTTGAGTATGTCCTCTCGGCAATTATAATCTCCTCTTGCACAAGTCACTGACTTTCAATCAGCTGCTACGAACTGAGTGTGACGACGTGGTTAAGACGTGGAACACTTACATGAGAACTTTCCCTTTTACACTTCTGAACGAAACTGTCAGGAAATATTGCAATGAACGCTGCTGGGTGGGCACATTTGGCGAGGAGACGACCGATCCTGTCAATAGAGGCGATTTGCATAGTCATTGCGGCGCGCCCCCCGCCCGGCTCCTCGCGGACCCACTACACCATGCCCCGCCAGGCGCGGCAGCGCTCCCGACATAATATCTGTCAACTCCTTCCTTCCTTCCGAGCAGGCAGGGCCATATGGCGCTGACAGCCACGAGCCACAGCCTGCAGCCCGACAGACACCTCGATCCACACGAATACCTCGGGAAACTCCAGCAAGGACGTATGGTTTGGTTGGTTAAAAGAAGCTTATGGGCTCGGAGTTGCGGCCGTGCTACGAATCGAAGAACCTCCAAACTCCTGCTCTTCCCAAGCTTGATTGCTACAAGTCATGATGAGGAGAGTGAGGAGTGAGTGCACTTAGGCCCGCATCGCCGTGAACCCGGAGTGCAGTGCCACCTCCGGCGTGGCATGGCGTGGCTTGGCATGGCATGGCGTGGCGCGGCACACGGCGATGTGCGGCTCCGTGGGCGCCAATAGGTCGTAATTGTTTTATCGACGCTCGTATAATTGCTCAATAACATCCGCTCAGCCCCGGAGAGAGAAGAGGGGAGAAGACAATACCAGCAGCGCGGTGAATATCCGTTGCACGATTAGGTCCTCGGCAATGAGCCGCGCGGCTGACTCGCACTGCCATAGCCCAAGGCAGTAACTAAAGAAAAATACTTTGCGGTCGCTTTGCGGGCAAACTTCGGCATGCACCCAGAAAATTGCGTTCTTGGAATGAGTGAATTCTACTTGCAACATGGCCAAAATGCACTTTAAAGTCTCAAATGCATTGTTCTCCTAACAAGTACAATGCACTCCTTGTACTCCTCATCATGAAAAATTCACTAACATTAGATACAAAATGGACTTTGTTCGAGAATAATTTAGTCTTATATCAAGTACGGCGTTATTCATCTCATACTTCTTAAAGCCAGTACAAATTTGAACTTAAAAATCTCAAGCATATTGTGGCTTGAATCAACTTCTGACTACTTCTGGTATCAGGATCATGTTTTGAACTGAAATAAATGCAAAATGGTTTTTAGCAAGTGCAATTTTGTTGCCTCAAGTCAAATTAACTGAAAAGTTCAACGCTGGACTTGATTCAAGTACCCACTTTTCGGAGTGTCGAACTCTGCCAGGATCGAACACTGACCTCCCACGGTGACTGTCAAGGTCATTACCACTACTCAAATATCACACAGTAGATAGAATTGAGTGCCGCAAACTATCTTACGGTCTTATCAGTATCTTTCTCAAGATAGTCTCTGCTGGAAGGTAGCCATGGTTCGATTCTTTTAGGAATGATAGTACAAGTTTCCCGCAAGCGGCTCGGGGAAGTTTGAGACGAGTTGCAAAGTGGATTGACTCACACATGCTCGCACCGCAGCAGCGCCGCGCCAGCTTCGCCGCATGGTCTGTCTTGTCATCACATTTCAGAGGCAGGGACGGATTAGGGGGTGGGGCAGAGTACTCGCGGATCCGCGCCGCCCAAACACTTCACCGCGCGTCGATTCACGGATGAAAAATAGCCGATGGCTGTCAGAGAAAGCCGCGTAGGGTGGGGGAGAGCCATGAAGACGAGCCGAAGACTGCCGCTCACAGACTTAGGGAGCTGAACTTGCGCTAACCGACTATTTATTTCTCCAGACGTAATAATGGCTACCCCCTGTTGGGGCTGGGGCCGGGGGCAGGCCGGCGGGGGCCGCCTCACTCTGTTATTACAGTTCCGAGGCGGACAGACTCATGTGTGGACACATGCAACTTCGCTAAAGATGGCTCGGAACAGCCTGAAGAAAATCCACGACACGAGATGAACTTTGTGCTCAGTGCTTATCACCTGTTAAGTATTAATAAGTTTACACAAATTCGTGTTCTAATTTGTATTATTATTTAATCTAAATCCATGTAGGACGTCTAACAAGTATGCTAGGTTTGTATTCTGGACTTCGTTTGCAAGTGCTTTACGTTTAGAAAGTGCGAAAGGGAGTTCGAGTCCTTGAGGTGAGCGGCCATCCAGGGTGGAATGAACGGGAACAGCTAGCCAGGGCGCGGTCGTTAACTCGGGGGGCCTTAATAGATGATACGTAACGTATGATAAATGAACGCCAGTGACAGGGAAGTAGAGGGTGTGAACAACAAGCAGTGTCACTGGGAAGCGACAGAACAACACGTCGCACATATAGTTCGGGCGTTCGACGATCTAGAGGTGTCTGCACCCAGGAGCAATCAGATCATTCCAGGAAAGAAGGATGAGGTTCGCATGACGTGCAAAGGGACCACAAAGACCCTCCCTTACGTTCCAACGGGGCGCCAAGGCTTCTATACACAGTGTCACAGGGACACTTAAGTCCCCGGGGGGCTGCCCTGCAAAGCCCCTCCTCATCGTCTACCTGCCGCCCACCGCACGGCCCCCTCACTCACCCGTCCGACCCGGCCCGACCCGACCCCAAGGCTCAAAATATTTAGTTTGGAGAGGGAGTCCCCCTACTTTTTATAAGGCGGAGCATTAGCCTGACAACCATGCATCATCTGTTGGCGCGTCAACGTCTGTATCGGATTTCTCTACCCCCCCCCCCCCCCCCCCCCCCCCCCCCCCC
>CABIKL010004214.1:0-10001 GCA_902196195.1 Aptinothrips rufus | reverse complement strand
CCATAAGAGCCCATGTTAAATTCGCTACTTTGCATGCGTTTTTCTCGAAAACGGACTCAGGAAGGGCCCTTTCACATTAGAACAAAAGTTGTTTAGAATACTGACATGAATTGATTAAGACCAAAAAAAGGCACACTTTTAACCGTGACGCCAAACTCGCTCTAACTTACTTTAATATGTCAACTCGCGGAGACACTCGTTTTCTGTCTCTCAGAAAGTGCGTTAATTTTTTTCCCCGGGAACATCCGTTTGGCAACAACAAGTGATGTGACCCCGCGACCCGGAATTATTTGTCTCGTCATGCCAGTTGGGGTCGCGATCTCACGGTTGGGAACCGAGCCTGAATAATTGAAGCATCTTTTTCTTCTCATTTTCTAACTCCAGTTTTGCGGCGACGCCTTGGCAGTGTTCCCCTCACTGAGCCCGCTGGTGGGCACCCGCCTGGGGGATGGCCACGCCTGTGGCGCCGCCTCTCTCCTCATGCAACGGGCGCTTCAGAACAGAACGCTATGGGCAGAGCGGAGTAAGTAGCTCTCCACGCAGCTCGCTTCAGTGAAAACTATCGACGAGAGAGAACTTCACATGCTGCAAGAAAATATGTACCTGATTTCCACTGATGTGGACATCTCTTTACCAAGATGTGCACTTAACTTTCTTAACTAAAAGGTTCAGTAATGCGCGTTGCAAAACAAACGTAAATGGATGCTTAGGCTAAGAATTTAAGTTTGAAAGACCGCTGTTCAGAATTTTGGGGTGTTTTGGAAGACAGCCAAATTCGAACAAAATCGAAAATCGATTTTCGATTTCCTTCGGAAAAAATATATTAGCTGGGCTTTACGGGTGAGCTTAGTCAAAATAGCGTTTATTTTCAACTACAAATTGTCAGAACCATCTATAGTCGCAAATATAGGTGGTTTGCAGGCCAAAATTATCGATAAATACTGACAATGGCACACATTTGTTAAGGCCCGTACTATAAACTCGAAAAAAGATATATTTTCAGGGCAGCATTTTCAATTTTTCACTAAAATATATGAGATAGCATAAAGTACGTACGGTCTAGTTGTTTTCCTGTCACCCTCGTGTGTGCATTACAGCAACACGCTTGTATTCGACATCAGCACCAGTATGTATACGTGTGCGCAGTGGTGGACGCAAGCACGCTGTCAGTTATGGGCGGTCTGTGGGGCAATCGCATCCAGCTGGGCAGTTTCGACGAGTGCCTGTCGGCCGGGGCAGGGTCACCGGTGGGCTCGCGCTACTGCCTCGCCAAGCTGACCGCCCCCACCAGTCGTTGCCGCCAACCTGGCCGATCATCGTGGTACCACGTCGCTGAACTTGACCCCTACAGCGACGCGAAGGACGCATTGCAGGTTGGTCGGGTTCGGCGTAGTACCTGTTTTGCGTATTTTTTCACTACCAGACTGAAAGTCCGGATTCATCTCCAGGTGGCCGTCGTGGACTCTTTGCGTGCGGGCTTCCGTATTTTCCGAACAACATTGTCGAACATTTGATGTTTCTTAATATCAACTATGAACCGCCCTCTGTTTCCTCGTTAGACTTTATGACAAATACCCTAATAGGGTCCGTAAGCTAAAGAATCGTGATCAAACTACTACATTGTCTAATCTGCCACTATGCGGCTTAGTTGGCTGAGCGTTTTGGGGCGGAAAAAACACGTCGCTTTGCCTCTCTATATGATGGTTTCTTTTTCTGCACGCATACAGCCGAGTACTTGTAAGTCCAACGTTTTAACGTTAGAAGCTCTCCTGGACTGTAAACATTTGTAATCACTTGACAAAAAACCGGTAAAAAGAATGACGACTACTGCCTCTTTCTGACTACCAAGTTTCGAAGCTTTAACGTAGGGATTATCGGTAAGAATGAAAAGACAGACTGACAGACAGACAGACAGACAGACAGACAGACAGACAGACAGACAGACGGACGGACGGACGTGTGACATTGGTTGTTCATTAGCCCGCCCCCGCCCAGGCTACCTATTATTGTATTAGAAGGGTGGGCTGAAAACATATGGTGGCTATGAAGAGTTAGCTTTTTCTGTCAGGGTAAAAACGATCCCTTGAAATCGAAGAAAAGGTGCATAACTTCAAGAGTCCCTGAGGGGTGAGGAGTACCCAACCTAACCATCCTTGAAATCCGCCTATCCTTGAATTTCAAGAAATCGTTTTTACCGCGGTCAGCATCGAATCCTCTCCGTCAAGCTTGTTGTCCCTTGTCTGCCAGGACTGCGACAGGGTGCCTGGCTTGCTTCCGTTGGGCGACATCCTCGTGGCGCTGTGCGTCCCGACCTCGTGCGACCCGCCGGCACTGACCGCAGCTCTGCAGGCCTCCCTGCAACACGCCGGCTCCGACTTCAAGGCGCAGGTCAGCGAGGAGCACTGCGTCTTACACAGCGAAAAGCAAGCCGAGCCACCGCCAGAGTCCACAGTCTTCTGGTACGTACGCTGAACGAAGAGCCAGCTAGCATTAGACGGCGTCACTTTCTAACCCACTCGATCCGCTCCGCTTTGATCCCTATTCACCGCCCCGGCCCCACGGAATTAAGTCACTTTCTTCACGTGTTCCGAATGAGGTCCATTTCGATGCCGAGAAGCCCATGTCGAAAATGTGATGATTCTTGGTCGTAACTTTAAATTAACCCGCTAATTTTGTTTTCTTGATTAACTAGAAGACAAATCTTAGTTGGTCTTCGCAAGTTGAAGAATGGTGCGAACAATTGATCACATTGCCTCCATTTGCAAATTAAAATTAAAAAAAGAAAAAAGAAAAAAAAAAACATGTTGCTGCCAAAACATAATGATCAGGTCTCCCCGAATGAAAGAGACGTGATCAAACCGATGCAACCCAAATATCAAGAAAAGTGGCTAAAGTCGTCAATATGTTCTTGAAAGTGTCCAAATACCTCTTCTCAACTCTTTTAGTAAAATAATCGTTAAAGGCGACATTATCGAACAATTTTGATCTTAAGATCCTTTTTGGGATCCTTTTGGGTAGTGCAAGGGGGTGGAATGTGGGCATGCTGAGGCCTTCTCATCTCATCTCTAGCACTCGCGAAACCATATTTCGTAATTTGTCAGCACTTATTAAATATTTGTGAACAATAGGAGAGTGAGCCACAGTCATGATTAAGAATCATCACGTTCTCGATGTTAAACTCCGCGGCATTGATGGGGTAGTTTCTTTTTCGCTTTTCTTTCTTTCCTTTTTTTTTGAGGAGACATACTAGCATACCTGAGAGCGAAGCAAGCGGTCGGAAGGTAGGTTTGGCAAAACCATGGCCGTCCCAGTTTGTTCGAGATTGCGCCGTCACACATTTAGCTAAGATAAGTTCTGACTGCAAATAAAAGAGAACTGTTTGGGCTGGTGCGGTTCAAATCTACTACGGTAAAATCTTATGAATTTTGAACGTAAACTTTATTTGTAAACGAATTTTAAGTTATCGGAAACTAGAACTCTCTTTTTTTAATAATTTGACTTGATTGAAAATTATAACTTCGAAGGTTCGAAGGTTATAGAGTTAAAATCAATTTTGCTGACAGCAGATATGACCTCTTGGATCAGATATGACAATAACACTGCAAAACTCGAACCGTCGAATCGAAGGAAAAATGCTTCGAATGTTTGAAGGTTTGTGGAACCTGTAGAATCGAAGGATTTGTATTTCCTTCGAACATACGTTGGAACGGCGACGCAGACAGCAGCTCGAAGGAATAATTCCTTCGAATCGATTGATTCCGCGATCTTTAGCATTTTCCTGCGAGTACTCGTTCGATTTGAAGGTTTGAGTTTTGCAGTGAAAGTATCGGTCATAGTCTAGCAACTTGGATGACGGTACCTAAGAGGCGATCTGAGCGCCTAGGATTCGACTGGACTGGCGCGACGAGAAGGTATAGGCATGGTATAGGGAAGGGGTATCAAACACGGTCGGGGCAGTCGGGACATAAAGCATCGCTTACAGTGTATTTGATGCGTTTTGCGGTCCTCTCTCGTCAGACAGGCCATTAAATGGACGACGTCGATGAAACTGCCAGTTTCAAAAGCTTCAAATTGAAGGGCCAACCTTCAACCTTATGGAAATTACCCATAGGCGATTCCCGCTTCCTTCAATTTGAAGGTTTGAGATTTGCTGTGTTATCGGACGAGCATTATTTCGGATTTTCAATGCAGTATAGGTGTATGCGGTGCCAGATGCAAATATACACAACCAATGTGACACTAGAACATCAGTCCACCCGAGCAGTCAAAAATATACTCCTCAAAAGTTCAATTCTAGTGTCAAAATCACACTAAATTTTTTTTCGCAAAAACAGTATGTGTGTGCAGGTTGTCTACTGTCATCATAAATCGTAACTAGGAGTGCGACAAAAAAAAAATCGTCGTTCACAAGGCAAGTTACTTTTTTGATGTATGTGTAGGATCTCCGATTTTTTTAAAATATTGGTTCAGACGACTAACTGTAATCAGCATTGTCTTTGCAAAGCAATAATTTACATTATTTTGCACGATTTTCATCGTTTAATGTATCGATATCCTTTGCTCTTGTTCGCAGGGTGCTTATGGCTCTGCTGACTGTGCTGTCTCTGCTAGCTCCCTACACAGGTAACTTGTTGACCACAGCGAGATGTCAGATGTGGATATTGATATTGGACGTTCGCGTATTGACCAAAGAGCACAGAACTTTAAGGGAAAACTCTGGAGTTGAGTTCTTAGATGTAAGCTAAATTGAACTAGCCGTGCCCGCCCTTTAACCAAACCTTCGTTTTGCCAGCTCGCTTGAATTGCTCACAGCAGACTTTCTTTGTTTTGAAAACCTCAAATCGGAATTTTTTTTTGTTTTAGAAAAATTGCAACAACAAAAAATTCGCTTTTTTTTTTTCGAAAAAATCATGAGCGTCTGAAAAATGTGAAAAATTGAAACAAAGCGCACGTGTTTAAGTCCGTGATCGGGCATTTTAGCAACGAATGTAGTATTCCGAAGTGCAAAATACCCTCTGAATTTGAAAATAATGAACTTTTCTATGGAATGTTGCCACTCGGTTGCCACTACATGCTGAATTTGGGTGATGGATGGATAACCGATGAAGATGATGGCGGCTAACGGTACCTTGCGACAATTCCGCTCATCACTCTTTTTCCGAGAGAAATGTTTTAAATTTTGCTTTTTCTTCAATTTCATACCTAATCCTGTAATCATTGACAAGTTGACGAGTACGCTTTATCTTCCATTGAAAACAAAATTTCATATACCGATGGGAGTGAAAAAACTTGTAATTCCAGAGCGCCAGACTTATTTTTCAAAATTTTCCAGAAAAAAAAGAAACAAAAACAAAAACGCTTATTTCCCATGACTTTTATTTTTCTGGAAAAGAACGTTCCCTATCTTTATTGCACTCGCTAGGGATTCTTTTTCTTTCACGCTACACTTATGACAAGATAAAGAAAAATTTACTCCCCTTAACATTGACCACTTAACAATATTGAGCTGAAGTTTCGGAAACATCCCAAACCAAGGTTAAGATTAATTCGGATAAGTTATTGCGGCTTTAACGCAAACGTCCGATATCCACCTTTTGCGAGGACGAACTCCAATCCTCCTAACGCCGCTGGTGGTCGATGTTGATGACTCTCTCCCCAGGCTGGTCGTCGCTGAACTGGCGGCAGCACTTGGCTGACCTCCTTAAGCCAGAAGCCCCCTTGTCAGGACTGGACTTGAGCGCACTCGCGGCCATCAGACTCATCAACGTCGTCATCGTAGCGCTACATCACCGGCTGCTCCACATGATGAGGCTGGCGACCTCCAATAACGGCCTATTCAGCAGAGAGGTGTGTACCGGGTGATTAATCGCCCGCGTAAAACGAGTTTTTGATTTATATTATTACAAACCATCACTATATACTAAAGCATAGGTATCCAATCGGTATCGGTATCGGAGCTGCAAGCCACTCGCCGCACTCGTGAATCCAAGATGAGTCCATTGGCTCGCTGCGCCATTTTGCTGACACCATTTACGAAGCGGCCGACCACTGATGTCGTGCGGCGGGAAGGCTAAGGGCGGTAGCTTCTAGGTTTGTCGCTCCGACTACTTGTCGCTCAGCGCTAGAAATGTCGATCAGATCCGGCGGAGCGGCGAGTTGAACACCACCGCCCTAAAGCCCAAGCCCACCCCCGAATAGCCCGCTCTAGCCGGGCGAGGCGTGCGCTATGAGGAGTGCGGAGATCAGAGTAGACAATCACGTGGTGCTCATTGCGCCAAGCCCAGCCGAGTAGAACGCCTTGCGAGCACAGGATAGACCATCCCGCAACGCGGCGGAGCGTTGCCTCGTTGCCTACCCGTGTTTTGGACCTCCCATGTGAGTCGCAGTCGGGCTACCGGTGCAAAACTTGCTGAAGGGATCGGCAGTTCTCCGAGCCGCCGTCGGCGTTGATATGTCATAAATAAATGAGTGTAGTGTCAGCTTTTTAATTTTCTTTCGTGTTGCAGAGCTTAGAGCATCCGATGTTCGCTGTGGGCATGCACATCAGCTTGTACTTGGACACGTTCATCTTCATATCCGGCCTTCTCATGGTGCTGACGACGAGCAACAAAAGCCCGCTGAGGTCCATTGTCAATAGGTACCTCAGGTAAGGGGAGTGTGAGGTTGTCCGTATAGTATGAAATTTTAGAAACCCAGAGTTTAAAAAAGCTAAGCCAATGTGGACGAGGGTAAAAGAAGAAGTACATAACTGCACTCCCGTGAGCCCACACTTTACTCAAAGATTGGAATAATGTATAATTTTGGATATTTTGCAGTGTGTTCCATGTGAATCGCGATGCTCGATATTACGTACCAAAAAGGCGAGGAAAAGGAAGCTACTTTCGTAGGCAGATTAGGTCACCTTTGGGTAAAGAGAAGAATGAATGTTTACATAAGTTAATCCAGAGTATAAATATACAGTTAAAATGATTTTGACTTGTACCACTAAAAATTTAGAAAACAAAGGGTCAAAACGATTTATAGCTCAGGCTTGAGGTCCGCCGAGCAGTCAAGCAGATTAGTACTCCGTAGTGTTAAAGGTTGAACTCGTTATGTGACAGCTTACATTATATTCACTTATGTAGACAGACACATTTTTTAATCGTAGGACTTGCGGCAGATCTCTGTGTCGATTGTCAGGGCCCATCTGGTCTCGATTTTGGCAGATACCGCACACATTATCGTAGAAATTCAATCATTTTCATCCCAAAAGCGAGATGGTATGATTATAATTCGCTCACATCTGCTTGCCTTCGCTCTGTCAGTTTTGAGAGACGAACTTTAAATGACTGCTCCGCATATACGTTGTTACAACGTACACATCGTTGTAAAGACAACGTATAATGTCGAACTTCAGACAATTATAGCAACGAAATCGTGACTTTCGTTGTCTTATTTTCGTTTGATATGGAGTAAATTTACGTCGAAAAATCCACCGATTTATGTATTAGTTGTCAAAAAATGTAACTTGTCGACGTTTTGGTGTGTATGCGGTGCTAAAATGTTGCTGCTTCGTTGACAATCAACAAAACCGGCAACGTTATAACAACGTATGCGCAACCCATCGGTTTTGTATGGAAGGATGGGCTAAAAAGGGCACGCACGCCTTAGATCCTTCAGCCACGAGAAGCATCTCGGAAGAGCCTCTTTAAAGTAGTGTTCGAAGACTCTTTCTTCCTTGTTTTACGCGCCACACGACATACCCCTCTGAGGCGCCCTCATAACCGCGATTCAGAAGCTTTTCGGGAGTTGGCAATTGCGATTTCAGGCTGAATGTGATTGCAGGTTCACACCAGTCCTCGCCTTCGTCATCCTGTACTACTTGACGGCCATGCCACACCTAGGCTCCGGGCCACTGTGGAAAGCTGAGATGGGAGTTGAGAGGGAGGCCTGCAAGCGCTGGGGGTGGACCAACCTGCTGTACATAAACAACTACTTCAACGGTGGCCCACACGAGTTCATGGTAAGGAGTCCGAAAGCGTTGTCGAGGAGTCATGCTTTTGTTTGGGATCGATTTTCAACTTACAGTACACTATTGTAACGCAATTTTGATTCCGAGTCAGCCAGAGCGAAACGATAGACCGTTGCTGGCCGTTCCGGAGGTATGACGATGTGCAAGAAAACCACAGTACCATAAAAGTAAAAGCACCCGCTTGTGCCCGATTTAGCAGTTGGTTGTGCATAACAACCTATCCGATTGAGATCGGTATGCTATAATGTAAAAAATCAATTCTGTATTCTGAGCCATTTTTCTAAACACCCACCCAACCTTTGCGTATTAAATTAATACTGTAAGGTCGAAATGATGAATGAGGCCCTATTCTAAGATCCTTTTGCTACAATTAGGCGTCAACTCCAGACTTAAACCTTCCTTTGTAGCTAAGCTCCCGAACGTCTGTCTGTCCTGGCCCGTTATTCCCATTATTGATATTTTGGATCAATCATGGGCTGGCAAGGTATGAACTAGAAAGGGTGGTTTGCTCCAAAATGGCGGAATAGTTTTAAAATAAATTTGTTTTTCCATGGGCAACTGCGATTGGTAAAAAGTTTATTAAAAATATGCAGGACAAAAATGCAGCACAGAATATCACTGAGCTACTCAAGAGGAAGAGATATTTTTGGGTGATCAAAACCAGCTCTGTCTGCATCACTAAAGAAGTTCATTACATCCTATCATTATCAATATTTTGTAATCTTGTTATCAAAATCCTTTTTTTCTTTCATGCAGCTTCTCATTCCAATACATATCAGCATTTCACTTAGTCACCTCATATGTACTAACACTTTTCTGTCCTTCAATTTTTTCCAATGCTTCATCTGGTAATTGAGAAGATGAGGCAGCTAGCAGAAAACATGTGCAAGAATAACATCAATACGTTATTTTATTAATGTCCATTCATACCCTCTAAAAACTTTGGAAAAGTGCCGCTCCTATTCATGGACATGGTGTAGATAAAATCGTTTCTCCTGTTTGGCGTGCACGTTCATCCAGGTCTGCGCTTTACACACCTGGTCCCTGGCGATGGACTTCCAGCTCTTCGTACTGGGAACGCTCCTCCTGCACTGGCTGGCTGGCAGAAAGCAGCTGCCTTGGCTGCTGGGCTTCTTCTTTTTGGCTCTTCTGCCACCCTTCCTGCTCACCCTGAGGCGCGGTGGACCGCCCTATCTCTCCTTCTATGAGCAGGCCGCATCAAATCCACGGCTCGTCCAGGCGATCGCCGACGAACACATGCCCTCCCACATGCGGGCCATTCCCTACGCCTTGGGCATGGTCGTAGGCGCCTACCTGCGGCTCCTTAAGGTAAGGGGATGTGACATTATCGGGTTATGTACTCTTTTGTGCATGCACATAACTGCGTACAACTTGCCAGAAATTATTATTTGCATTGCAAACGTTATGATCATGCTGAAATTGTTTTTCCAATGATAATTTAAGTATCACAACAGCCGTACGTACCTTTATCTTTTGAAGAAGTGGGAATTATTTTGAAATTACTAGTAAAGTGATTGAATAGACCTTAAATTTGCTTTAAATGGTAGAAGGAGCGCAAAATACTTTTGAAAGACGTCTCTGAAACGGTAGACTTTTCTCCCAGCCTACAGCACACTTAAATCCAAAACAAATACTCATTTTCTCAAAAATCTATGAAATTTGGCTGGACCCTAATCGATTGTCATTGAAGCGATATCGGCAGACAATATCAGTAAACTGTCACTCAACAGGCACAGTTAGTACGGTTTTATCAATAATATCTTGAGATATGACCTAGCTGATGTCAGTTCAGTATGCCAGCATTAGGCTGTCCGAAAAAAAAAAAATAGTGTGAGAAGGGTGAAATATTGTAGCTTATACTTTGCAAAGAACGTGTACAAACATTTTTTAACATCGGATGACGGGATCACGAGGCGCACTGGGGTAGAAGGCCCGGCCGTCGGCGGGGTCCGGCGGGGCGAGGGAAGGT
>CABIKL010004213.1:0-10001 GCA_902196195.1 Aptinothrips rufus | reverse complement strand
AACTGCAGATTGGACTTCCGCAAACATATTTAACGTGATCAGCGTCCTCAAAAACCCCCATTTCGATACCCCACGCGACAATTTCGATCATTTATCAAAAAACGTATTTTTCCGGAAAAAAAAAACATGGAAAAAAAACAATTTTTCCATGTTTTTTTCCAGACCTTCCATCACTACTCCCGGATTCCCGGACCAGGACGAGAGGCATTTTTTGCCCACCTATCCGGGCTTGAAATGTACACACTAAATTACAGTTGTGCTGTACTTGTTTTCTCACTAATTTCAGGGACAATTTAATAGTCACTAAGGGAAATCCGTATTAAATTGCACATTCTTGTGGACAATTTTGTGTATTACAAAGCACTATCTTATACCTTAGTCCTTTCTTTATGTACAAATTTGTGATCGGGGTTGGTGTTTCTGTAGGCATGCATAACTAATCACAATTTTATGCATAAGATTACAGACAGTAAAACTTATCTGTAACGACTACCCAGAAATAGTTCTTAAGCAAAACTTTTGGACAAAATTGTGGTGATATACCCGTGATATACGTACAATTTTGTGCATAGTTTTGCATACAGAGGTGATTATTACAGCACAGAATTGTCCCTCTAAATGTAGTTTGAAATCTTGCAGTTTATGAACGGATCGGGGAAGGGGGTCTCGATGTGCGGTGCTCTAGCAAAAACGTCCTGCCGTCCTGTTCAGAGGAGAGGATGGTTGGTTCTGAAGTGCGAGGTCTCGTATCGGTGAAGGGTGGCGCCACGCCGCGCGCGTGGTAGAAACGATTTCTTGGAATCCAACGATAGATATATAACTTGAAAGGTCCTTATAGGCTTTGAAGCATAACCGTATTCTTGGAAATCCACCTGTCATCCTTGAATTTTAAGGGATAGTTTTGCACGTCTCCGAGGACGGAGCGGATAACTTTCAGGTCGAATCGGCTACCGAGGCGTCAGGCGTTGTACGAATAAGGGCACGTGGACGCCCCTCATGCAGGAGGCCAGCATAACGTAAAGTGTGACAAAACGTCATTCATTTCTTAGTGGCTGACACGAATCCCCAAACGTGTGACGTCGATGCCACATACTAGTAAATGCATGACTGGCGCGGCTTTGAGTTTGCGGTGCAGTAAGGCTCAACGTTGTGTCGTTATCCGTACTGTTTTAGGTGCATGTTGTCGGCTACTGGATCGCATGCGGTTTCCGTTCCCTAAACGCGTTGCACGTATGCCCCAGCCTGAGAGGAACATTCGAAGAAATTTACGTATTCTACGATACGAACTTGACACCTGATTTCCATCAGTTTACGAATAATGGTTTACTTCTCGTACTCGACAAATTTTCTTGTGCTAAGACATGAATTTTTAGGCTACGATAAAGTGCAGGAGAATTCCGCGAAACCAGTCCGTAAAATCGTGATTTCAAAGATAAAAGACCGGCACATTTTAGAGCACGATGTTTGCCAAAGAAAACGTTTGTTTACGAACAGAGATTTGCGTAAAATAGTTTTTGCCTCAAAATTTCTGCAATTTTATTAAACAAATCAATTTCTACAGGAGGAGTTTGCTTCCACGTTGTCTTTCGAGCCTAGATAACGAGCGATCACATAAGCCCGTCAATCTTCATAGGTAAAACCAACATCTGAAAGAGATTATAACTAAACCAACTCTCATAAAGGTCATAAATCCAACGGACTTAACACTATGTGTATGCTTTGCGTGCTTACTGCCCCTACTCTCTAAATGGCTGCCTCGACGGAACGCATATCATTTAGTTCTATGCGCGCCATAGTTTGTAAGGGGCTGTCCATAAATTACGTAAGGCTCGTAGGAGAGGCAGGGGGTCTACAAATATCTTACGGTTCCATACCAAAAGCATGGTGAAGTTAGATTATTCGTCTTACGAGGGGGTAGGAGGGGGCCAAAAAGCGGCCAATTTTCTCTTACGTAATTTATGAACGACCCCTAACAGGCACATTACTGATTAGGAGTTTAAGTCCTTGTGAACAGTTACGTGTTTCTTTCTTCTTGTTCTCCCCTGTACGTTGAAATGATTGATGTCGCCAGGCGGGTCTGAACCAGCGCGCGGCCCGGCTGGTCGTGAACTTCAGCGGCTGGTGGGACGAGAACGAGACGGGCATCCCTGACGGCACGGCGGAGATAGCGCTTGCCTGCGACCCCCCGTTCCCGTCCTTCGCCGAGCTGTGCGAGGCGCTGAAGGGCGTGCGCCTGGACCTGGGCGACGCGGCGGACAACTGCCTGAGCGGCGTCTGCGATCTCCCCGACAATCTGCTGGAGCTCTTCCCTCTTGTCGACGAGCAGGGGCTCAACCTGAAGCGTGGAGCCGTCCTCTTCGAGGAGTGCGAGCTCACAATTTTCCTGCGCAGGTAGGCACGAGGGGCAGATCACTTAGGAAGTTTGGTACGGCTCGTAGAGTGCAGAAGTAGAACTTCTTCCCTGTGGTCAGGGGTAAAGTTGCCTAAATTTAAGGCGGTAATGTGGGACGTCTAATGGAAGTACAAGAAGTGTGGAAGTCCAGTAGTGTATAGGATTCGCCCGAGTATTCTGGCCCTGGCTGGCGATCCAGCATGGCATCGATGGTTTCGGCGAGATGGTCAAATCTGGAGCCTGGAGCCGTGCTCCTCTTTACCACCAACGAATTTACAAGCTTTTTCGTACTCTACTAAGAAATCCCAACCGTCACAGCGCACTAACTAAATTCGTTCGTATTATGGACGAAAACGTTAGTATTATTAACAACTTAATTCGTTGCATGATGGCAGTCAGACATATTTGATTTGTCCTCGCGTTTTTCACTCATCCGACCAACTACCAGCAGCAGCCGCAGTCCTGATGAGCAGGAGCTCGTGCCATGTGTTTGCGAACGATCCCTTTAAAATGAAGTTCTTTGCCGCGACACTCAAACTCCTGCCCTCTCAAATGTCCGCTAATGTCCCCTATACCAGGCACGCGACGCAAAGCAACTCACGCGACGCAAAGAAAAGTGATCCTAAACCCGCCTAGGTGGGTTTAGGATCATTTTTCTTCTCGAAACTCCACATTATTGGGCACCGAGCTAAGATTTGATTCGTCAACAAACGGATTCCTTCAACTTTATTGAGATAAGGCTTTATTGCAGGTGCCCAGCCGAGGAGAGCGCTGGGAAGACACTGCTCGGTTTCGTTTTGGACGAGGCGATTTCGATCGAGAGGAACTTCTGCGAGGGCAACTGTCATAAGTGCTGCGCGCTCTGCGAGGGCTCAGTCTCCATCACCTTCAACGAGGTGACCTTTGAGGAGAAGCCCGCGGACTTAAAGCAGTTCCCAGATGAAACTCAGGATGACTCTGAGGTTGACTCGGGAGCCGACTCCGAAGATGACTAGTGGAATGCATGGCACCATCCGGAATAATCCTCATGCATGATTATTTTCGGCCATGTTGTCTTGAAGGTTCTTTTTCCTTTACATCCTTGATTCTCATTAATCCTTGCTCCAATGATTTAATTTTAATGTGTGTGAAAAGTTACTTCTATATCTGCTTCTCTTTCATTAGTTCTGGAAGGAGATCTAGAAACTCTGTCTCATAGAAACGATCAGCAGATGGTGGCGCCATGTTCGTAGACAACCATTTCGACTCGAGTGTTGTCGGGCATACTCTCTTGCCAAATTCACAACTGGCGGGAAGACATGATTTTCATGCGCCTGTGTAACGATGTTTTTTATACCTATGACCCCTTATCTTATTCTTCTATTTGCAGAAACAATCAAAAAACCGATAACTGTACCAATAATGACTTTCGATTGCTTTTTAGCTACACAAAATTGTCATTTTGTCAATAGGACGGCGATCGGATTACGAATCGTAAATTTCGATTTTCGTTCATGTACCAATCTGGCTCGAAAAGAAAGAAACTTTTCTGGGTCAGACTTCCGTGCTGTCAATTAATCCACCAGCAATTTAACGTCAAATTTTTTTCGGGTGATGTTGCTTTCTCGGCAAATTTTAGTAATTGTTTTCTATTCAAAAAGTGAGCTCTGCGGCCGAATGTGTTATATATTGGGCGCTGTCGTGAACATAACCATTTGTAAAAATCAGTTCTTTGTGTTTATTAGTCACTTGTTTAATCCGCCGAGAGTGAATCAGCTATTTTCTTTTCCTTTTTCTCTTTTCATTTTAAATCAATTGTTTTATTTTTTGAAAAAACAGGAATGTTAGTACATAAGTTCCATTGTGGAAACATTCAACCTTTGCAAATGGCGAAATATAATCTGCCATATGTAACAAGAGATGCATTTATTTTTTATAATCTCTCCTTCATTGTATTTGTTTATCGGGCATGTTAGTGGATGGGTTCTTAAAGACTGAGTTCCGTACTAGACGTCGGCTAGTCGGTTCTGCCTTTCCTCATGAGAGGAATACCTTCAACTGGAGTGGATGCTTATCGTGCTGTGGCTGCCGTCCCAGCGCGTGGTCCACGCTCTGCAAGAGTTAATAATCGAGCTACCGGGCTGGTTCAAGTGTTTGGGATGGAGGAGGGTTCAAGGAAACTTCGAAAGTAATTGGAAATCGCGTTTGACTGGTTTTACGCAAACACGCTTTCAGTGCGCCCGCCGCACTTCGTCCGGAGGTTCGTCCGCCAGAATGCAGCGCCCTGTCGAAAGATTTTCGTAGTTCCGCCGCCGCCACCGTTATTGCTGCAAAACTTGAGGTATAGCTATCTGCTTTTTGTCTTTGTGGCAAGATTGTGCCAGAACATTTCAATTCATGAGTCCCCGTGGTAATAGGACATAATTTGCGTAAACATTGAAACTGTATCGACGGCGGTGGCTCGTGGAACTACGAAAATCTTGCGACACGGCGCTGCATTCTGGCGGACGTAGCTCAGCGGGCACAGTTACAGCGTGTTTGCGTTGTAAATACCGATCTAACGTGATTCACAATTACATCCCATTTTCAAAATATTTCGTTTTCTAGATAGCGCGCTAGTTGCGATTGATACGAGGAAGAGTCTCCGCGATCCGGAGTGGAGGCCTTCACACAACACACTCCAAAGAGAGTTCTAAGATATGCTATTTCTAGTACTCAAATATTTTGAAGATGTATTTAGGATAGTGTCACGAAACGGCTAAATGAAGTACAGAAACGCGTGGAAAGGGTGGTCTTTGTTAACGATGTGGAACACTTAAGTAGAACCTCGTTTCACGACAGTGCAATGTAATTCATACACACATATTATTCACGTTTGTTAGTAAAAACGGCATCACGCTGAAATGGGATATTTCGGCAATAATCGTAATTGCATAGTTGCGCTTCTTTAATTCGACAAATCAAGAGCTGTCTGAAAGAACGTCGAAAACCCGGCACAGCATCCACGCTGTACTGTACGACTGCGTGAGACCCTCACAAAGTAATGTTGAACTGAGTGCAAACCAGGATGTAATCTGCTAGCAATGTGAGAACCTGGAAAAGTAACCTCTCCTGAGTGCAGACATATTACAATGTAATCTACAGACCAAATCTGTTAAATTTTAATTTTCAGTGTGTTTCTATAGACATACCTGAGATAAAATTTTGATATCCAGGTGTAACAATCCGAGGACGTCGCATCGATATTCTTGTCGTCCTAGATCATACAACAACATATCCACCTAGAGAGGGAAAACAACCAGGTAGAGTAATTAGGAAATTAGGCACTCTCCAAGCAAAGGGGTCGTTCACAAATTATGTAACGCTTATGAGGGGGGGGGGGGGCGACTAGACTATGATTCTGAATGATCCCCATACATCGCCAAGTGATTGTCATCGGTGAGGAAACTGGCGTTACGTATGTCGATAAGGAGGGGGAGGGGTCGATAAGTCCTCAAAATCGCGTATTGCCATTAGTAAATTGCACCTTAAACCGTGTAATCTGAACCCGTCACTCTATTACCAAACAATTGTTCCACAGTTAAAATTTCCATCAAAAGTCGCAAGAAAGTTTTGACAAGCATGTTGGATGTTGGAATTGCTTGGAAATGACGAACTATTATCACCGCACGGGTACGGTGGTTGAAATGTGGCAGTGTAGTGGCTCGGTGTTGGTGGTGTAGTTAGCGAGTAAATTAAGCATGTAATCGAAAGTGAAGGTTGCTTACTAACAGCGAAGTTTTACATTGTTGTTTCTGTATTGTTCGTAAAAATTACTACTATATACTTACCTCGATCTTATTATATCCACAATTATCGAGATGCCATTTCTGCAGTCCTCGAATCAGCAAAGCGCTCTACAAAAATGTTATTTTTTTTCCTTAGAGAAGTCATCTACACTTTACAGGAGGAAAAGACAAAGTTGTTTGACAGACGACTCCAGTTAAGTGCACGACTGACGATTTCGCCATTCTTGTCATCAAAAACAGATTTTCCACTCCTGCGTCGAATCCGGCACAACGTGACGAGAACTCATGCCAAGGCACCAAATATGTTCAACTTTTGCTGTGTAATTGAAAGGAACTACATGAGGCTGGTTCTGCTACAAAATGGAATTTTTAAGAAAAAATGTCATGCGGATTCTGGAAACAATAATTCAAGCCCTACAGTTTGCAGCCAGAAAGGTTGTTGAACGACTATCGCACCTCTACCTCTATTGCGAGCACCGAGAAGGTGTCATGTGGAGGGATCCCATAATTATCCTAAATCGGGACACAGCGTAAGGATAGCGGGGCTAGACGGGTATGCTAGTTAGTTTTCGGGTCGTGGAGGTCTTCAGTAATGACTTGCACTTTCGATTTTTAAGGGTTCATTCATCCTTCCTTTACAAAAATGAAATTATAAAATTTGCCCTACGTATAACATAAATAAAAGTTTCGGGCCAATTTATAAGGCAATGCAGAACTACCCGTGTAGACGTTGCGTGTTTCGCGGCGACTACGAGTGACTGTGTCAACATCACCGCACTAGCAGCGACCATCGCCGCTAGAGTGCGCCAATGATTGGCTGAATAAAAGGCGATTACCCGTCTCGCCCCGCATACCTGTCTTGCCCCGCTCTCCTCTACCGCGTCGCTCCATGTGCAATTGAATAGTAATTGGGACTAGCGGCAGGACAAGATATCGACGAGCTTATATGGCCCACGTTTTCAACATCGCCCGTGCAGTTGTACTATGTTGACTATCACACAGGTACATTATTGAACGTACATAATGTGCAAGTACGACAGCCAGAAATACCGTTTCCGAAATTAGGACGTGTTCCGAAAATGACAGTGAGGCTGGAACGCTTTAACCTAAAATCGATTTTGTGGTCGGAATCTGTAGATGAGATGTCACAGATTCACATATGTAATGCACGCATTTGGGGCCCTTACGGCACCTACGAGCCAGGACTTTGGGCTCGCCTAACAGATAATGTGCGAAATTGGAATAACTAATTCGGTACAAAAGTTAATCCCCCAAACAGATTGAACAAGAAACAAAAACAACAACTTTATGTCGATGATAAACAAAGCCTGACTAACCCAGTGGTGACTTCAGATTTGATGTAGCTGCATAACTGCCCGATTTACGGCTTACATAAAGGTGCCACTACACTTTGTCCGAAATTAGGACGGCTGTCCGACATTAGGGCACTTCACTGTATTTACAATGCGATCCCGTCGAAAAGAAAAAAAATTACGTTGGCTCGTTGATTATCAATGGATATTCCGTCGAAGAGCCGCTAAACGACATTGAAGCTCGATGTCGAGCTTGAATTCGCCGTTGAAACACGACCACTGCCAAACCCAAACCTT
Organism: Aptinothrips rufus; assembly: GCA_902196195.1. NCBI lineage: Eukaryota > Metazoa > Arthropoda > Insecta > Thysanoptera > Thripidae > Aptinothrips > Aptinothrips rufus. Next base: position 2,232 of record CABIKL010004213.1, on the reverse strand, counting down.
CAAATCGAAGGAATGCTCGAAGGAACATGCGAAGGTTCATAGAACCCGTCGATTCGCAGGAATTATTTCTTCGAACTGCCGTCTGCGTCGCCGTTCCAACGTCTATTCGAAGGGAAAAAAATCCTTCGATTCGACGCGTTTCACAAACCTGCGAACATTCGAAGGATTTTTCCTTCGATTCGACGGTTTGAGTTTTGCAGTGACGAGAACAGGTCAAAGACAGCGTGATCCATTGATCATCAACGGCTCTCTGGCGAAAGTTCAATGGCAGTTCCCATCGAAGCTTACAACGGCATGTCGAGACACGCTGTGGGCTCATGGAGTCGCACGCGGGCTTATTGTAATCCGTCTTATATCCAAGCAATCTTTCTACTTTACAGATATTTTAAGTTGAAATAAGATTCTCCATTCAACTAAGCTCGTCCTAAGACATGTATTTTTAATCATATTTGTGACTTGCACTCATGTACCCGTGGAATGTGAGGTTATGTTGCTATATTGTCTGCCACGAGAAAGACAGTCAAAATCACATTTCGCTTGAAATATGTTTTGAATCAGATTACAAATATCAAATACCTCTCGACTTCTACCTTATTTTAACGACACGTGTCAGGATTGCTCTGATAAAGAATGGATTGCAATAGATCGCGACGATGGCTCCCAGCTACTACGTATGTAACGTTCGCTCCGTTGATCTTCAACGGACTTTGGGGCTTTCAAAATACGACGGGATTTCCTTTGAAGGATTCCGAAAAGTCTGAGCGTGTGTACTGCGCGGCCGACTGAAGCAGCAGCAGCAGGTCGACTGCACCCACCTTGATGACGAATGGTGGGGGGTGCTCGAACCAGCCACGACCCGCGCTGACCTTGCCGTACATGTCGAAGCCGAAGCCGTGGAGCTTGCTGGTCTTTGGGTTGTACAGCGAGAACCAGGGCCGGTGGTTTTCGCATTTCCCTGTCTTACGCAATTCCTGGAAGTAATGTGTACCTGGTGGGCGGGGCGCCGCACAGAGTCAGTGATCGGCAAAGGAACCTAATCCATCATATGGAAAGGGACGGTTTCAGACGGGATTCGAACCCGGGCTGTTGGCTTCTTACCCATGCCCCCGAAGCAGGCCTGCTCTGTGAAGCCGACACTCTCGGCGTCCTTCTGCTCGGTGGTCAGGTGCAGGCGACCGGTCTCGACTCCGTTGTCATCTGTCTGCAGCAGCCAGATGCCGTTGGGGGCGGTGGGGTCGTTGGCCGTCAGAGTTGGGCGGCCGCCGCTCATCAGATCCTCTGCAACATACCAAAGACCCTTGTCAGCTAGGTGCAGTCCTGACCAATAACCAGTGCAAATCCGACCGCGTATGCTGTAAAAATTTGTCCTCACTTGACGAGAAAATTTTTGACAACACTTTTATGCAAGCATAATGATGACATTATCCTTCAGGCATCCCAGCGAGTCATTAATTAATGTCTTGGTCATTGTTTTTAACGTGGTCATTTGAATGTCAATAAAATGAGAAAAATGTCATGAAAGCCATTATTTGCTTGGTTTTTCCCCCTCGAACTATATTTGCGAAGAGCTCCTAGTGGCCGGGCACCGCTGGGCATTTGGGGTGGCGACACTACGTGCCAGCTGATTTAAATCCTAAAGCCGAAAGCCGTTCAGCTCCCGGCAAACGAAGTGGATTCTTAGTTTTAGATTCGCGACTGAACAAAAATGTGTATGGCTTTTATCTCGCTTCGCTCGCGACGCATGAGGATGATTCTTATCATCACTTTCCGTGTGGAGTTGGATTCTTTATTCGAGAAGTGCCAAAAGCTTACAGCCCGCTTCGCTCGCAACGCGTGTGGTTATTGTGATCTTGTCTCATGCAGGTTTTGGATTATCAATTCTAAAAGTTGTTGAGAGCTTCTAGCTCGCTTCGCTCGCAATGTATGAGATTATTCTGATCATCACTTTCCGTAAAACTTTGAATCCCTAATTCGAAAAGTGTCAAAATTTTCTATCTGGATTTGATCACAATTTTTTTGAGGTTTCGGACTCCAAAGTCGGGAAACGTCAAGAGCTTATAGCTCGCCTCGCTCGTGACGTTTGAGTTGTATCCGTCTCTCTGCACTGCAAACTCAAACGTGTGACAGTCATGCATTACCTAGTGCATGACAAAACGTCATGCATTTTCTAGTGTGTGACACAAATGTCATGCATTACCTAGTGCATGACATCGATGTCATGCATTACCTAGT
>CABIKL010004212.1:0-10003 GCA_902196195.1 Aptinothrips rufus | reverse complement strand
CCATCACGCGTCAGGGGATGCAACGCTCGATCCTCACGTCACTCCACGACTCCACCCTCCATCCTGACACGCGGGGAAGTCCCAGACAAGGAGGGGTGGGGTGCAGGGTTTAGTTCCCGTCCCGACGGCTCCCAGGCATCCTGTTGTCACCTGCGCATTCGGTACCAATGTACAATAATAAGGTTAATTTCAACTCGAAATTAACTTGTCGAATCGATGCAATCGATGTCGAAATCGCCAGGTACATAGACCCGAAGTCGTTTGAATGGATGGCGTTTGAAGTGCAACCGAAACCGATGCCAAGGAGAAAGTCGAGCGCAAATTGGCCTGGCGGAAGAGAGTAGTGCGGTTTTGTCATTCGCTACTTCCCACGTGATGCACCCGGCCGCATAATAACACTGAATCCAGAGATGACACGCATCCACCGGAAGGATGCGAGGGGAGAGGAGGGTAGAGGAGAGGAGGGGAGGGGAGGGGAGGGGAGGGTCATGATTCGACATCGATAACGTCTGGGGGCCAGGATGACTCACTCCGAACTGTACGGTACGCGGTATTCAGATCGGGAAGACTCGACAGTTCTAGAGCGCGTCAGAGTCATACAGCACCGCCCTGTTCTAAGACGAGCCAGGCCACCAAGGCCACCAGAGGCTGCAGTGCTGCCCGTTTCGATCCTGTCCTAGTTTCGGCCCCTCTTGAAGCTGCCCAGGAGTGAGAATCCCCAGCGCTCTGACGCGTCCGTCCAGCCGAGCGTGGCTTACGGGGAGGGGCGCCGCTGGGCGGCTGGGCCGCTGATAACAACAGGCCGAGCGAGAAGGACAGCACGACCGCTGGGGCCTGCAGCCGCCTGCAGCGCGAGAGAGACGCGTGTCGGTAAACAGCGAGCACTATCGCGATGCAGATAACAGGCGCGCAGCAGGTAGAGAGAGAGAGAAAGCAGGCAGAGCGTCAGGTGCAGTGAGCAGACGACATTCACCAGCGGCAGCAGCACCAGCACCAGCACCAGCAACATGGTGACCGTCACCTCCATCGCCTCCCTCGTGCTCAAGGTCTTCAAGCTGGTGAGTGGCGTCCTGCCTCCCCCTCCGCCCCCCAGCACCCTGCGACCCCCACAGGAAGCACCCTCCCCCAGGAGCGGCACGCGGTCGAGGGCGGGTTGAGGACGACCGGAACTAGGCCGCACACAGCGTGTTCGGAACCCTCACTCGAAGAGCCGTTACTTTGAGTCGACGAACACTACGCATGATTCTGTGAGATGAAGGGGAAGCACACGAAGAAGGACGAGCTTCCCCGTCGGAAGGTGCCAAGCTCGCTGTCCAGGGGCAGCACCGCCAAGATGAAGAAGGACTAGTTGGCGAGGGCCAGTGGTCCCTAGCTGCAGTGATTCGTGCGAGCGAGGCGGGGCGGGGCGCGGCGCGGCGCGGCGACCTGGGCGCGGCAGGCGGCAGGGCTGGGCCGGGCTACGCAGGGAGCGGCCGAAGACTTCACCGATCATGTTCGTTCGAGTGGCAGTCCCCTCGGCTGCGATTTACAGAGGAGTGCAGGCAAAGTCCACCTAACAGGAGTTAAGATCCATAGTGTAACTGGGTCAGGTCTGAGCTCATCGATTTCTTCTTCTGAACTAAGACGTGCATCACCGGAAACACCTAATGGTGGTTACGCACACTTGTTGCGGTCCAGGAAACTGTGAAGCAGCAAGACACATTCAGCTAAACGATACATTTGAAAAGCGTGCATCTAACGTTTTGTGTTTCCGGTGCTTATATGTTCACAGAACAAAGCTAACTTTAGTTTGGATAAGGACCGTTAGGTAGCGTCGTGTATGAATCATTCCAGCGCTGGAGAGAGTTCTCCAAACTTGTCCAGCGACTTCCGTTCGCTCAGCCAATCATTTGTCTGTCGAGTCAACGGTTGCCGGACACAGTCTCACAACTTGGCACCCCTTTCATCGGGGAGGGGTCGGGAGGCAGCCAAATACACGCGTCCGTGGCATGGGTTGCCTGAAGTGCAGGCGTCGCGGCGGTAGTGCCAACCTATACACACGTGCGTAACACACCGCGCGTGAGTCAGCAGGGCCGCCAACCTCAACGAAAGAACGGCGTGAGAGAGGGAAAGAGAGAGAAAGGGGGAGGAGTGAGGTGGCCGGCATTCCTCCTCTTATCACCGTGATAACAAGTGGGTGGGGCACGGAGCATTAGCTCACCAGCTCCTCCGCGTCGAGTCGAGTCGACTCACCCCGTTCTGTCGTGTCCTGCTCATCCCAATTGAGATTAACGGCGCCATTGCGTGTCCCGACGCAACTCCGGAAATGACCGCAACGGATCAAGGCTTCCGGTCAAACTTCTGGTATTTGCGATAAACGCTCCCGATCGTTAATTTTCCATATTCATATAGAAAATAATACAAAGAGGAAATTTTCAAATTTTGGTTGATAGTTTCCCATTTTAGAAAAAATTAAAAATTGAAACAAAAAATAGCATTTTCGCTATTTTTCCAGATTTTATTTTCAATTTTTTCGAAAGAGTTTCTGCTGGTGCGTTTCTCTCATATCACGCAATAACTCAGAACGAAAATGTTTGGCGCGGAGTCATTCATACGAGCGTGTTGTTTGCAGGTGGTCAACCTGATCATCATCATCTTGTACCGGACGGGGTACGGCGGCGGCTTCCTGGGCGTGGGAGGCACTTGGAACCTCAATGAGGAGAAGAGCGCAGACGCTGAGATCGTGGCCAGCGGCGTGCTCGTGGGCTACTTCATCTACACGGCCGTCTGCCTCATGGCCTACTGCTTCGGATACACCAAGCACAAGCGCTCCCTTGTCGTAAGTACCGGGCTGCGCTCGCTGCTGGCCGAGCTGCATATTCAAAGGCAACCTCCCTCTCCTGCTTCAAAGGACGAGGCAGCCCACGGCTACCAACCTGATTATTTCCGGTAATTCCGGTAATTTTAATTTGAAATTTTCCATGAATTGTAAGTAGAACTTCCACAAACGTCTTTAACGGGGACGAGTTCAGGATCTTGCGCGCGATGTGAGCGGGCACCGGGAGTGTGCATGCTAGTTTAACCCTCCGCGTCCTTGGGGCCGTCTCTTGCGGGTGGTAACCCACTTCTCGCCTGTAATGGCCTGGCTGGCCGTCTGTCTCTCTCTGCATTTCCGAGCTTTTCACACGCGGCCGGGCCGGGCCGGGCAGGGCAGGGCCTAGCGCCTTCACAAAGCGGCACGTTCTGCCGGACACGACAACACAGCCGCACTTGTTATATAACAACAAAGGCATGTGTTCGTGGACAGCGGAAGGACCGGAAGTAATCCTAGTTCAAGGGCTCACTGCATTGCCAACATAACAGCAATACTACAACGGACAGATTCGACTTTGAAGAGAGAAATAAAAGAAAAAGCGCGAAAACTTCCGGCAAAGACTGTCGGAGAGCAGTGATGTGGGATCGTACATAGAATGACGTAACGACAATTTTCACATTTCTAGGACCCTTCTTCCCTTGCTTCTTCCCGCATGTCCCGAAATCTTGTTCATTACCATGAAAAAATTTGTTAAATACCATGAACAAATTTGTTCATTACCATGCACAAAATGTTAATTACGTATTAACAATATTGTTGATAACTTTGTTGTTGCAAAAATTTGACAATATACACACTCCGTCTAGTCACTTTTTTGTGCGGACTTAGTAACAATTTCAAACATAACTAGAAGTAGTAACAATTTTGTACTGCATTACCACACAATTTTTACGAAATTGTTCCTACATCGTTACAAAATTGTAACTAATTCTAGTTATGTTTAAAATTGTTACTTAGTCCACACAAAAGAGTTACTAGGCATTTAGAGTGCATTTTGTGAAAATGTTCATGGTGGTCTGAGGGAGTCCTTGCGGTGCTGACGTGCCTTGCTCTGCCCCCCGCAGGAGATCATGATGAACTTCGTGGGCACCATCCTGTGGATCTCGGTGGGCGGCACGGCGCTGCACTACTGGAGCGGCTACCGCAAGGAGCAGCACTACACCACCAACGTGCCCGAGCGCTCCGTGGGGCTGGCCGTGGGCTCGCTCTGCGTCATCGAGGGCGCGGCCTACCTCATCGACACCGTGCTCTCCTTCATCCACTTCGCCCAGGACGACGACATGGACTAGGGCCAGCCGCCCCGCCCCGCCGCGCCCCGCCCCGCCCCGCCCCGCCCCGCCCCGCCCCGCCCCGCCCCGCTCGGCACCCGTCACCCCGACAGCCGCCAGGCCGGCCCCTGCGAACTCAAACGCGTGGGAGACGTGCATCTCCCCCGTCACGTCATGCGTGCCCTAGAGTTGTGACACCGACGTCACACTTCGTCAGCCCTGTCAGCGTTCAAACGTGTGACATCGATGTCAAACACTAGAAAATTCAAGACATTTCGCGACGCACCGAAGGAAACGCATGGCTGTCACTCGTCTGAGTCCGCAGTGCGACGGCAGGCGGGTGTACTCCGCGCCTCGGAGACTCTCATCTCTAGTCCCCCGCCCACCGCGCCCTGCACTGCAGTCAGCGCCACTGCGGCGGTCACCTTTTCATCCCGTAATCAACTCACTTCATCCGAACCCACGTAATGATGCGCGAATTGCGAGGGAGCCGATTGGATCTTCGCTCCGCTCCGAGCAAAAAAGGAATGACATCGAAGTTTTCTTTGCTGCGCAAGAAGGGGTTCTGTTTTAAGAATTCGCAAGTGTACGCGCAATTTTTTTATCTGTGGATATTAATTATATGTTCACGACGAACTGAGACGCTTTAATTAAACCTAGAGTAAGAGTATAAAGATAAGTTTTGTAAATTATAGATATTTTATATTCAAAATGGTCAATAGATATGTCTTAACGAAAAGCTAACAAGACCGTTCCGCTGTACCTTTCCGAATTTTAAAATTTACTCTTGCCATGAGCAAATTAAAAAAAAATGTAGAACAGTGCGAATGATTTAAAAGAGACTTTATCCGAATCATTTGCAATCTTAGGAAAAAAGATATTTGTATATTTAGGGTGGTTCAATGTGGATGAGATGATATCAATCATGTCACCCAACCGGCTTCTAAAGAAATAATCAAAACAATTTTTGAAATGGCTATTTAAATGACCGAAATAAATCTTCCGTTCGGAAAATTCATCCTTCGTCAGTTCTACTTCCCAGTCACAAAACATTTTCGAAAATGTGCCAAGCGCACAGGGAGTCAGCAAGTCTGGCGCTAGGCGGGCCTGTGATTGCAGTTGCCATGGCAACGGCCAGCCTAACTCCCCAGCACCACTCAGCATGGCGTACTGCGACGCGTCGGACCCGCTGCTCCTGCTCAAGATAGCCGAGTGCGTGAGTAGCGAGTACACGAGCCGCTGAGGAGGTGCTCCTCGCGGAGCTCACCAGCAGCGCTCATCCTAGCTGTCCCTCAGCGATGGGGAAGGAGACCTGGATGTCTCTCTCGCACCTGCTCAGTTTGCATGAGTCTTTCTCTTTCTTTCTCCACCACTGTTGTGCCTGTCGCGGTTCCAATGCTCCTATTCGTCGCCTACCAAGTTCAGGTCTTCCGGGTTAAGTAACTCTGGCGGCGCCCCTGGCCGTGCAGGTCGCGGACGGCCTCGGCGCCGTGCTGCTGCTGGGCGACACGGCCCCGGCCTGGTACACCAGCATGGCGTTCGGCGGCCTGCTGCTCACCAGGACGGTGGCCATCACGATCCACGCCGCGCGCCGGAGCACCCGCCTCACGGTCAGTACGCCTGCCCGGAGAGAAGAGGCTCCGGGTTCGATCCACGCCGCGCGCCGGAGCACCCGCCTCACGGTCAGTACGCCTGCCCGGAGAGAAGAGGCTCCGGGTTCGATTCCCGCCATCCGCCGACTTGTTTCCTCGCCTAGGACCTGCTGTTCCTGGGTGGCGGCGTGGTGCTCAACCTGGTGGTGGCCTTCATGCTGACGGCCTGGCCCTGCCCGGACGACGCCCACTCCGGCGCGCTGTGCGCCTGGCCGCTGCAGGCCGTGCTCGCCACGCTCAACGCCGTCTTCATGTCAGTCGACTTCGTGCTCACGCTCACTGCGGCGCGCGCGCGGCCGCTGCAGCAGCCCGGCTAGCGAGGCGTGTGGCTGACAGAGCGCAGGTCTCAGAGGCACACAGAGCGACACATGAAGGTGGGCAGCACAGTGCTGGAGGTAGGTGGGGCTAGAGAGCCTGGAAGAAGAGAGGCGACAACTGTCACGGCACGGTGCACAGAAAAAGGAGGTACTCAGATTCTGGGGCAACCCGACCGAGAAGCCAGCTTGATCACAGGCCCGCCATGGCAGTAAGTGTCGCCTCTCTCCTTCCAGGCTCTCGAGGTGAGACTCACTAGAGCGGTGCTAGTGCATCATGTCGCGAGTTTGCATGACAATCGTTCGAAGTTTTTGAGGTTACGCGAGGATTTCACCGCGGTGCACTCTTGCAACTAGTTACCCGCATCACCCTCTTGACACGGTTCAGCTGGGCTCGGTTTCTAAGGACCGTACATTCGCTTGGTTTGTGCAGCGTGCTGCAATGCGAGTGGACCACCCGGTGGACCAGAAGACACCTCCCCTCCCCTCCCCTCAGCCTGGACCTGAACACCGCGTGAGAACCGAGAGGAGGGCCGCACAGTGGGCTGTTGTCTGAGAACCTTCCGGTTGGTCCTCCTCGCCAGGACGAACTCTCCCTATCGGGACGTTTATGTTACGAGATCTCAATGATTGAGAGCAAAAATGTTTTTAACCTACGTTGGACCGAATCACGCGTGCGATGCCGGACTTGTACATACATTTAGTTCTTTAAGTCCCTTTCTACCACAGTGTAGATGTTTTGTAATAATTATAGTCTTTTATTTCATGGACTGCCAGAGTAAAGCCCCAACAGGACTTGCAAGCAAAGTGAAAGTTCAGTTTCGATCACACATCACTCCATCGAAGACTTTGAAGTCGGGAGTAGCGGATCTACCCCCAAAACTTCCCTGACATTTCCATGTTTTTCAGATCGCTAGACTCCTGAGCACACATATGGCGTGACACAATGTGGTATCCCGTCAACATGCACGTACACAAGTGTGGCCTTCGGTGGAAACCACCTCGGCTATGTTGAGCCGCAAGTGACAATACGGTGAGAATACAGACAATCCACTCTAGGCTTCTCTTCCCTCCCCGTGCCGAATGTTACAGAACTGCTCTAACTAGCTCGCCATGGTGCCGCTGTTAACAGCGTTAGACACTATTAGAGCAGCCGAGTACACACGCTGCGCTCACGATTCCTCGGAAGCTACTTTTCCAGTCTGCCAAAAAGTCGCGGTCGTGAATCCCGAATAATTAGATCTTGGCAAGGGAACCGGGAAGAAAAATGAAAGAAGATAAGAGTTAAAATGAGAAATAAAAACTTTTTTGGCAAAATGTAGGGATTAAATACTCCCTGAAATGCCTGCCTGACACGTACGTGGGGAAAACGAAAATAATTTAAAAGCATTTTACAAAAAAAATTATTCTTTTCCCGGCAAAAATGAAGTACAACTCATGCTACCTGCGCTCCTGCCGAGCCAAGCTGAGCCCTGCCCAGCCCTGTGTAGCTGTGCCCTACTCTGCTATCGCTACCGCAACCTCATTGCCTGGGCCGAGTGGTCAGTGCGCAGGTCCCCCCCCCCCCTCCCCCCACCTCCTCACTGGCACCGGACCCAGGGCCCTTCGCGTGAGAAGAAACCGTGGCGTGTGCCCTTTAACGCAGATTTTGGTGGAGATGGAGGGGAGGGAAGGTCGATGGCACGTCCAGGCGTGGAGGAAGGAGGGGGGGGGCAAAGGGTTAGTGGAGAGTGGAGAGGGAGGAAGGGGTATAGCGGGGTGCACCTCCAACATGTCAAAAGAAACGGAGACAGGGCGGCAGACAAATGGCCTACAGAATCACAGCACGCCAACAGCATGAGGAGGGCCCGGCCTGGGCCTGGCTGGCTCGTCATCAGGCGGGGCGGGGCGGGGCGGGGCGGGGCGGGGCGGGGCGGGGCGGGGGGGGGGGGGGGGGGGGGGGGGGGGGCGGACCTGCCTACTGCGTAATGACAAACAGTCGCGGAGGAGAGGAAAGTGGGTGGGTGCTCGCCGAGGTAAGAAATTCATGCTGGGCCACAAACGACTGATTCAGGGCAGCAACTCAGCAGTGAAAATCAACTATTCCATCAACAACAAAAATTTCACGTTTCCTTTTTCCTTATTCTGAATACGTTCTGAAGCGTGGCCGCCACACAGTAATGAAAACAAAGAGGCATTTGGTTCGGGTTCCAAGAAAGACAAGGCCTATCACATGTATATGGCTGTCGCACAAAGCGTCGAGGCCACGATATGGCGGTGCACGAATGGACTGGATACAGAACAGTGTGGACCAGTGTTCAGGTTACACTTCCATCACAGCCCCAGAGTCTGCCTTGGTGTTAGTGAGTTCCCTCTCCCTCGTGCCCCGTCCTTCCTCCCCCATCTCCCAACCCCTGTGCACGAGCTCATCAACATTCACCCTACAAGCCTCTGCGAGACACCCTCACCTCTCCTCCCTCCCTCTCCTGCACCCTGGCTGTCAATATTCCCTCCCGCTGCTCCCCGCCCTGGCCTGCCCTGCCAATAAGACCTTATAATGAGCCCCCCAGCCAGAGGACCGTCCTCCTAATAAGCTGACATCAGTTTCCCGTCGATAGCGTGCAGGTTGGGTTCATTATGAGGCAGGCGCGAACCTCCAGCCCAGCCAGGTCCGTGACTATGGCACGGCAGGGTGACAAACAGGGCGGGGCGGGGCGGGGAGGGGCGGGGCGGGGAGGGGAGGGGAGGGGCGGAGCGGAGCGGGGAGGGGCTGCAGAGACACCTCGAGGCGATCTACTCCAGCAGCAAAGGCCCTATCGGGAAACAGAGCGCGACAATGGCCAATCCGGGAAGAGCACGACAACAAAGTTCTATCTACTAAATGCGCGCGAAGAACGTCCTAACTAGAGACGGAATGGATATCCATTTTCCTCTCTGATTATCCTCTTTTAGGGTGTTTGTATGGAATTGAAATATTAAATTTTAGTTTCTCATATACTGGTATAATCGTATTTTTATTTTTAAAAAAATATTACCTCGCACCTCACTGAAATATATGCCGTCATCACTGAAATATATGCATTGTTAAAAACCTTACAAAGGATTCCAAGCATACGTTATTGCAAAGCATTTTCTTTGCTATACAAAGAAAATTCGTTGTTATTACGTAGAAAATTTCTTCGTAAGCTTGTACGAATGTTTAAAACCCTTCGTAACACCAAGAAAATTCTTCGTAAGACAAGGCAATTCAACGCAAGTTTTGAATAGTGTGTGGAGAAAATGGAATCGCCCCGTGCACACCTCCTCGGCGTGAAGAGGCAGCAGCCTGCCTCTCCTCTCCAGCGGGCCCGGCTTGGCCCGGCTCAGGGCGGCTCACTTGCCTCGGCACTCCACGCGACTCGACTCGTCCGTCCCCAGTATATTGTCCGATGAAATATGAGAACGCACCCCGAACGTGAGCTGCAGACCGCCGACACATCAATCTCCCTCTCGGCGCGGCAGCACCGCACTGTGGTCGGAACTGGTCGGAACTAGTTCACAGGTAAGTACAGTCACAATAATTCACAACTGAGCCTCCCTACCTGTAACATGGCCCAAGGAACCTAGTTAAATACTTTGCTTTGTACCCAGTCCTGTGCAACCGGTTGGTTGCAGTTGTGGTTGTACGACATGCAATGTCATTGATGAAATCACACCATCTACCTTGAGTACGGTCCGAACGCTTCAACCGGATATGATATAACTCTGCGATTAGGGACAACCCGACAGAATCTGCTGGGTCTGGAAATGTTTTCCCACCATCTTAGACAAGTAGACGAAAAGGATAAAAGGAGAGAGGGAGTGAGGAACAGAGGGAGAGAGGAGGGGGGGGGCGAGGCACAAAAGGGGCAAAGGAGAGGAAGAGGGAGGGAGGGAGGGAGGGAGGGAGGGAGGGAG
>CABIKL010004211.1:0-10003 GCA_902196195.1 Aptinothrips rufus | reverse complement strand
CTAAAAACGACACCAAGCTCGATATGACTTTTAAAGTCAAAAATTGGGTAAAAACCACCCCTTTATGACGTTAAAATCGTCAAAAATACCCTTAAACCACAGACAAGAAGTTCGAAAACACTTCCTACTTGATAAGCATGTTCATGAACCTCTTTTTTGATACCCTACACGACCTTGTCGGGAAAAACTTCATATATGCCCTTAAATCATCCCTTAGGCCTCCCAGGGAGAGTTAGCCGAAATTGACTTCAAAGAGGGGGGGGGTCAAAGCCAAAAAATTTTGATGACGTAACATAACAAATGCACGCCGCCTAATCCAGCCATACATCATACCGGAACGAAAGCATCTGACAAACTTCTAAATGCGATTTTATTGATAAACTCAATAGGGTACTTCAAAGAAGCCCAGAGTGGAAGTGTGAAGAAGGAAGCGACATGGCGAGAGGGGGAGCGGGGTGGTTCCGCTGCGACTACTCGCTCCCCCTCTCGCCGCGTCGTTTTCTTCTTCACACTTCCGTTCTGGGCTTCTTTGAAGTACGCTATTTGACTAAAGTAGGTAACAGTATTCGTTGAAACCACCTATTTTATTGGCATTTACGGCCCGAAAAATACACCTTAGTGATGAAATAAACTATCGATATCTTTTGCGTGATCAGCACCCTCGAAAACCTCAAGTGCGACACCCAGCTCGACATGACTGATAAAGTAATGATTTTCGTAAAAACAAAACCCTTGTGACATAAAATATGTTAAAACTACCCTTAAACGACAGATTAGGCGTCCGAAAGCATTTAAAACGTGATGAGCATCATCAGAAACCCCCATTTTGATACCCCGCACGACCTAGTCAGAAAGAAGTTCATTTCCGCCCTTAAATCAGGCCTCAGGCCTCCCTGACAACCCCCCTTTAAAATTAAGCTGGAAAGCTGAAAATCAATAGGCGTGTGTCTTCTGATGATAAAACATTGGATTTTAAAGCGCTAGGCTGTATCTCGACGCGTTCGGAAGTTATCGTGCACGTACACACGCAGACAGACAGACAGACAACAGTTTTTACCTCCGCCGATCCACTGGCTTCGCTAAACGCTCAGCCAAAAACACCTTTGAATGCAACCGGAGGCGTTTAAGACAGACTTATGAAACAAATTAATCAGCTTCTACATTCGTCGCAGCTATGCTCTTTGATAAATAGTTTAGTAGATATAAGTAGATAAGTAGATTATTTGCAGTGGAGTTCTAGAGTTCAAGGAATAAAGTACATCTACAATTTAGTGTGCAGATGAAAACGAAGCCTTTTGAAGTGACTTTGTCAGGATATCGTATATTGTGCTGCGCAGGCTGAAGAAATGAAATGGAAGGGTAAAGCGCGCTTTAGAAGTGGGTGGACCCGGTGAATGGCATGGCGGTGCATGCCATAGTAGTGGGGATGGTGGGTCAGAGTGGTCCCATCCAGTCTGGTGATTTATTCCTCTGGCTTGTCGTCTGGACTGGTTTGGCTGCATAGCGTTGTAACCTCGTCTCCACCCTGCAGGCAGAGTCGAGAGCGGGGGAGGTGGGGCCATTGGGCCGGGTGAGCTGACCGGGAGGCCACCTCGTGCTCTCACGTGCTGTCGGAAGCCGCGGGTGCCACCTCTGATTGAGGAGGGGGGCCTTGAACCTGAGCCGCGATAAGCCCTCAGAATCCTCCCCATGGCCCCATGGCCCTCCTGCCGGCCTGCATGAGGAAAAGCCGAGAGCGCGAATAGCGAGGATCATGCGTACTTAAATTAGAGCACGTAATAATTGTCCCTCCAAATAATTAAGTGTGTATGACGTTATACTCACACTGTGCTTCTTCGAGCCTGTGATAAAGTTTTCGCATACCGCGATATCGGGACGGCACGTGGGCAGGTGGTATTTGGTGTTCCTCTTATGTATTTATTTGGTGTTAAAATTGAAGAACTGAGAGCAGAGGAGGTGTAGGAATCGACCAATTTCTGATCGATCCGAATGAAGTCTTTTCAAAACATTCTATTCAAGTAAGGTTGAATTTGGAGCCGAACCAGATTTTATCTATTTTACTGGTGCAAGTGCTATGCTCTGTTTCTGTGATAAATTCGATTTCGATGCTATTCAGGCTTGAAATTTCGAGTTGGTTTGAATCAAATCATGGCAAATTTCTATTGAATCGTATCCGAACTATTCGTAGACCACTACGCGTGTGCTGCTCCAGAAGTCAGCTCCAGTCCAATGTCAACCAAGGACCAAGGAGCTCGTCCTGACCAAATGCTGTTCGGTTTTTCTCATGAAATCCTTCAATTCCTTCAATCTGGCCTGGAGCAGTCATGCGCAGTCTGGGTGGGTACGGTCGGGTGGTCAAAGGAGCAGCCGTGCCGTGTCGTGCTGTGCCATGCCGTGCCACTCGTAACCCGGCTGGCCAGCTGTTTGCACACCTCGACCGTGAAGCACACTGTGAGTCTGAGCGACTTGATTCGAATTCGAAGCTCTCGCTCGATGCTTTGTGGGTTCCTTATAGGATCGATGCAAATCGTACTTTCTCAGCTCAAGACTTTAAACGGTCACAGTAAACATGTAATATACTCACGGCTGGGAAATGAGCATTTGTCTTGGTATAGTTACGTTACGTTGTAGATCTCGGCCAACACTCAACAGCAGGAAGCAATAGTTCGACGTACGAGCAGATGTGACTGGATTTTAATCGAGCCATCTCGCTTCGATCTATGTTGGTTCTTTTCCTCCATGTAGAACTGATGCCAGCGGAATGAGTGGTAGGTGGTAGACAATGGACGTGGATTAACTGCGTACGTAGGCAATTTCCGAGCAACCACCCCCTTCTTAAAGATCAGCCGATCACGTCTCTGGGCCTCGCTATTAGGCTTTGTTACTCTTGTTTACATTCTGCTGGGTAACCTGCTTTTAGCTGTGTTAGTCGGTTTTTACGGCGGACATCCAGTCCGGCCCAGCAGTGGCGTGTCCAGAAAGACGTTGGAAAGGGGGGAGGCGACGTAGGATAAATTGCCTACCATCAGAGGCTTTGCTGCGGCGCGCCTCCCCTTCAGGGGCGGTGGGGAGGTATGGACACCCCTTCCCCCCCCCCCCCCCCCCCCCCCCCCCCTTTTTCACCATCCTGTATCCGCGCCTGTGGGCCGGAAACTTGAATGTATTATCTTTTCCGCTCTTAGCGTGCGCATGGTAAAAACAAATCCTTGATTTTTAAGGCCCGTTTGTAACTCTTAGGATACTTGGTACATTTTTATGGTCCCGCTTCGAGGATGGCGTCTGCGTCGCCGTTCTGACGAGAAAGTCTAAGGGTCAGCCTTGGGATCCTTTCGATTTATCCCAGATTCCAAGGCTGGTCCCTAATTGCTCATCAGGACGGCGACGCAGATGCCATCTTCCAAGGGTGACCCTAATAATGCACCAAGTACCCTAAGAGTTACAAACTGGCCCTAAAAACCAAGGATTTGTTTTTACCGTGCGGCGCGCTCGTCCCTAGGTTGTTCTCTTGGCCGATTTGCGCCGACCATTTTAATCCTCGTCCATGTTTTATCAGTGCGAATTAACTTTTATTCAGCTCTTTATATGCGTAAATGAATAATAACGCACGAAGCTTGGTGGTGCGTGCGATACGAGCCGATTGCCCTTGGGCGTGGCGTGGCGGGGCGGGGCGTGGCGTGGCGGGGCGTGGCGGCGAGGGCTCGCTTGGCCAGTCACACAGTACCGCCGCGCCCCTAGCTGGTACACTGATTTATATTCCTCCCTATTTACAAGTTGATAAATCACTTCGCTGAGGCTCCCTTTGCAAACCGCTTTCCTGACGCGTTACGCGGGCTAAGTACTCGATGGCTCATCCCGCATGCGCGACGCGCGCTCCTTTCTGGAGAGTAGAGAGACCTCGGCAGTGTGTCAATGCTAACGGCACGCTCGGAATCACAGCCCCATAATGCAATGTGCAATGCAGTCAGTTTAGTTGTACTGGGACATCGTTGTGGTACGTCTGAGATCTACTCGGAGAAAAAAGATGCTCTGAGACTCCTAACTTTCTTTTCTTACGTTTTCGTCTGCTTGAATTTGCATTTCCGCCGGATTGTAAACCGCTCAGGTCAAAATACTGCGACTTCTTGATGGAACTTCACGTTATGGGCCAAGAACGATGCCCTACATTGATCTGGAGTGACGTACTTTAAAATCCTTGGAATTGGGGGGAGGAGGTTGGAATCAACGCTATATTTTATCGTAAAATTCGATTATTTGACAAACACGGCTGTTTCGAATCTTTTGGGGACAATAATTTTTTGGAATTAAGAGTCTTTACATGTTCAGACGGCGGAATTATACCAGAAGAAAAGAAAACCCAGTTGCTTAAGATGACGTGGAAGAATGTCATTGTTCGTTCCAGCACTGGTGTTGATGTTCTGGTGGGTCTTCACTCGGAAAAATTTGAGGAAAAGAAGCAAGGGACAACCGACGTTATCGTGGCGCTGACGGGCGGGCACTTTAGATTTCTTATCACGAACGGAGACAATTGGAAAAGAAGGGAGCGTTGATGAATTCGACGAGAATTATTACCCCTCGCAGCAGCCCGGCCTGCCCCAACCCTCAACCCTTCCACTTTTTTCCCCTTCCGGTTCGATTGCGATCTTTGATTTCTCGCCGTAGTCCGCCGTTTTGAGGTCGTCTGGCAGTGTACCATCGTTGGGGGTCCCAGCGCAGCAGCAGCAGCAGTGTTAGGAGAGGTGGGATCGGGCCGGGCCGCTCTGCAATACACTGCCAGCTTCCAACGGCACAGCCAGGCAGCCAGGCCAGGCTGGCAGGCCCTACGGCAAGCCCCTGGCAGCCCCCATGGCAGGCCCCATGCTATGTTGGTAGGGTCCTATGGCGGGGCAGTGCTCTCACGTACTGAATAGGGTTGACAACGAACCTCGGAATCTCCTTCGGCCGCTGCCACTAACCCCCCCCCCCCCCCCCCCCCCCCCCCCCCCACGCCACTCCCAGGCGACCTCTCCCAGCAGTAGCAACTGTGTTTCCAGGAAGAACATCAGACCTATTGTCTCGCAAGACGCGCGGGAATCTCAAAGTCTTCCTCTCGCCGCCGGCAGTGTCCTTCAATACTAGGGCGGCGAAGGGGCTTGGCCCAGGCAAGGACGTGGGCCGATGAAGGGCGGAGGGGAGGGGCTGGCTGGGGAGCGGGGGAGGAAGGCGGCCGGCAGGCTCTCGAGGAAGTCGCGTAATTGATAGTTAAGTGTCGGACGCAAGCGGGCGCAAAGTTACGGCACTGCGAGTCTAGCGCAGCACAGCAGCGCCTTGGCGCGGCACACCATGGCGGGGCGGGGCGGGGCGGGGCGGGGCGGGGCGGGGCGGGGCGGGGCGGGGCGGGGCTGGCTGCGCCGGGGCTGCGGATAGAGGCTGATGGGGCCGGTGGAGCGATAGGAGAGGCGACGGAAGCGAACAAGCTGCCGCTATTAACACTCGTTTAGATAGTGATCAGGGGGCCGATGAGTATTTTCTCGTCGTAATAGCACGGCGAGCGGCGTTTGGGAGGCGATGACGCGAGGCGCGAGGCGAGGCGGCGAACAGTGGCGTCAATCGCGCGGGTCTTGGAAAGGGAGTCGAGGCGAGATGCAGCGGCAGAGCTGACCGACTGAAATGCGAAGACGGACGGTGACCATTGGCGGCGAAGTTAGGAACAAATCAGGGAAAAAGTATTGTTCAGGTTCAGGGAAGTGAACGAAACTTTCTCGTTTGTTGACTACCAAGTAAATCTGCTTCTTGTAAATGAATGTACCCTTAATGCTGATTTTATTGATCAGTTTGTTGGTAGCCTTTCGATATAGCTGGGATTTCTTAATCAAGATGTGTTGCAGGTCGCTTCAACGGGTCGAAAAAAATGTGTATCGAAATATCTATAGGGTGTATTTCCCACAAATAAATTTCTGTAAAAATTATTAGCCATGGAATTGTCGTAAAAATGACGACTAAAATTTTTACATTGCACCTCTTGAGGTGAGCTCTTCCCTACCATTCAGTCACGCGGAGCTGGAAGCTGGGTGGAGAGCCGGAGAGGCGGGTCAGAGAAGGGCAATATGGAGTGCGACGCATTGGGGCGCTCGTTGGACTGCCGTTCCTGATTGGGGCAGCAGGAAGTGCACGCCTCTTGAAGCTAACGCAGGCAATCATCTCGGCGATAGAGTCTAGACGGCCGCTGCTGCTCCGCTGTCCGTCTGGTGGCCCGCTGGCTGCAGACCAGATAGGGGATGCAGCTGTGAGGAGCGAGGCGGGGGGGGGGGGGGGGGGGGGGGGGGGGGGGGGGGGGGGGGGGGGGGGGGGGGGACAGGACAGGTACGAGGGGTGTGGTGTGGTCGACAGACATGAAGACTCATTTTGCATGGAAAATTAACTCACTTTATAATTTTGTGAATTTTATTCTCACGAGACGCCGTGTGAAATGCTATTCTATTATTATTGGACGATGTTTTCTCATGTTACGATGCTAACACATGGGGAACAATTTGCATTCCTTAAAAAAACAGAAATGAAATTGTCACGATTTTCCCTTGGGTCTGGTTTGTGGTTGACGAGGATACGATGATGAATCTAGAGTTCAAAAATTACATGTAATTTATTTTCTTTAAAGTAAAGATGTAAAATTACAGTAAATTGCCGTAAAATAGGTAAAATCGAATAAAACTGAGCCTTTTCCTTTTTTATTGCGTCAAACAGCAAACAGCGTTTCTATGACAAATTTACACACGTTGGGAAAAAGGTGCGAATGTTCAGTTCTGTCCTGGCGCTTTGTTAACGTATTTTGCTGTTAAATTTTTCAAATTTTTGCGCCACAAGAATTGCGCAGTCGTTTGCTGTTAGTTGTCGCGCACGGAACGGAGAGCCTCTTCCTGATCGGGTCGCGCTAGCCAATCATATCGCTCGTAGCATCGAGTATAGGGGGAGTGGAGAGTGGAGTGCAAGCTTGGCGCTCGACCTACACACTGTAAAAATTTGTCGTCACCATGAGAGAAGGGCGCCCTTCTCTCATGTCGTCACTTAGCGACAAAAATTTTAATGACATTTTCATCCAAGCAAAATGCAATCCTTGTCAGTTGAACGATACATTCGTCATATTATGTGACGAAAGAATCGTCATACAGGTTTAAAGCTGCTATGCATTTTGTACAAGTGACGACAGTGTCATCAAGCTGCAATGACGACACTGTTGTAAGAAAAATTCGCCATGAAATTGTCGTCAAAATGACGAATAAATTTTTTACATTGCAGCCGCGATTGGCACCGGTGTAAACTGATAGTGTAAAATTGTTACATCAAGAACAGTTATCTTTGTTTCTGTAATTAATTCTTGAACTTTTTTGTAGTGACCAGCCAAAATAATCTATATGCTAGTGACTGAGTGACCTGAATATTAGAATATTGTTTTCTTTGGATACCATCTAAGTTTTTATTCTTCGAATAAATTGATTTATAAGACTTTCTGTTTTGAAAAATACTATGCTACCCATACTAAATTCAAATACTTGACTGGATCACAAAAAACTACATAAGCTGGTCGCGATGGATGTGCAAAACGGAGGCAAAAGAATTAAAGAAACAAAAAGCAATGATAGGAAAGGAATGGAGATAGAGGTGTCCACACTACAAGGAAGTGTTACATTAAAAGAGACTATGAAAATTAGTGACATTTGCTCAATTTTACAATGTTACTTTACAGAGGTTTATTTTGCCTGTAATATTACCAAGTAAAATATGTAAAAATCGTGTAAAATTACATCCTTTTGTACTCTAGATGAATCCTAGCAAGGCTGTAGAGATCTTTTACGTACTGTATACCTTGAGAACGATCCATTGTCACCATGGAGGCTCGCTGGAGGCGCTTTACCGACACTGTCATGTGACGTGCCCGAAGAGAACTCGCGTGCCTTTCAGAATGTGACGTCAACCCCTCACGTCCTCTCTTCTCTCATTGATTGGCGAGAGGCAGGGAGACAGTTTGACGTCTCGGACTCGCGCATCTTCAGAGTGTGACGTCAAAGTGCCTCCCTTCCTCTCGCCAATCAATCGCAGACGACACATTTTGAAGATAGGCGAGTTCCGTTGCCTCGGTCCAAGAGCGCCTGTGGATCGAAGGGTAGGCCGCCCGCTGGACGGAGCTGCCGGCCGGGACTGCCTACCCTGGCAGGGGCTCGCAGCGCCTGCAGCGCAGCACGAAGAGTGGAGCGCGGTGCTGGGGAAACTGCGGGCCGCGGGCCGAGACCCGAAGCTCTGGTGGGGAGATGATTCGGCTGCGTTCGGGTTCGGGTGTCTTCGGTTGCAAGGAAAAAGACAGATGCGACCAAAGCAAGCAGGACAAAGCAGACGAGGTGATTCCGCGCTTGGTGGACACGGTAAAAACAATGTCTTGTTTTCCAAGGATCTTATAGTACGGCGGATAATTCCTTGGAATTCAAGGAAAGTGCCTTGGTTTCCAATTAATCGTCACTTGGATTCCAAGGCAGTTGCCTTGGATTCCAAGGAATCATCCGCCTCTTTTTGGAATAAGTACAAAAACAAGACATTGTTTTTACCCTTTTTACCGTGGAAAGGTGTGGCTGGCTGGCTGGCTGTGAGCAGAGAGCCTGGAAGGAGAGAGGCGACAACTGTCATGGCGGCAATGGCCCTAGCAGCCGCTGCGATCCAGCTGGGGACAGCGCAAAATCACAACGGGCGTTGTTTGCTGGTACAGTACGTCTCACATAGAACTTTGTGGAACAGACACTCGCTCCATCGGACAGTGTCCATCGTCTAGCAGAGAGGCGAGATGCGCATCCAGAACCCAAGCTGGGGCTTGTCGATATGGACCTTCGGGTCTGGCTCGCTAAATCCCTCTGGTGGCAGGCTGAGCCTTGCTGCCTGGCCTGGCCTCGCCCCGCCTCGCCCCGCCCCGCCCCGCCTCGCCCTGGGGTGCTGCTGGAAGGCAGTGACTTAGTCTCCCGGCCTTCTCAGCCCACAGCCCTCCCCACAGCCTCATCTCCTGAGCTTTGATTACGCTCCCGGACTGAGTCGCTGCAGGCTGCACTACCCGCGGTGACACCCGGAGGGGGAGGGAGGGACAAGAAGGGGGGAGGGGGCTGAGAAGCTGCCATCGTGACGAGACTCTGATTTGCTTCGATCTTGGTCCAGATGAGGGGTCGTCCAGTAATGAGGGGACAGTGCACGGATGGTGGGAAGGGATTGTCTTGCAAATCTGTATAGGGCTGCATTTAGTAAAGAGCCCATCGTTGCTCAATGACATGTCTAGGTCGAGGAAAGTCGAAGTACAGAAAATTAGCTGTGCTCATGTATATCAGAGACCCGACGGCCCAAATAGAAGTAAACTGTTCGCATGACTCGCAGAAAAGCTTCATCAAAATTCCGTCCGAACCCAACCATGGTCAAACATTTATCCGGTCCGACTGCCGTTCCCTCTGAAGTACGTTCTTCTCGCGTACGGTGTACGATATGAACACCTATGCTTTCTTCTCTTAAAGCTTCTGCTTCACCGTATTCTCATGACTGTACTTAGTAATGGCCCTATTTTGGGCCAGTGGCCCTAATTCAAACCACCCCGTTTAAATCGGTTGCTGGTAAAACTAGGTTCAAAATGACACGGGAATTTAAAAGTTCAAATTGTCAACTGTTAAATCTCTTTTGTCGCCTAGGATCTGAAGTAGCCTACAATCAATTTAAAGAACATGGTTCGGATTACGACCGGTTGCCCAAAATAGGGCTATTGCTCTAAGCACTGTGTTCACACAATACAAATTATTATCAACCTGGGCGAACTTGCTTTTCTTTTACTCTCCTTGCAGCTTCGCTACGACATTCCCCGCCTAGCCCAGCAGCGCCACCCCTGTCAAAATGGTCGATGACTAGGTGGGCCACTACACATGTGAGCATGTCATCCGATCGGATCGACTCTGCGCGCGGACTGGGAAAAGGGGGGGGGGGGGGGGGGGGGGGGGGGGGGGGGGGGGGG
>CABIKL010004210.1:0-10005 GCA_902196195.1 Aptinothrips rufus | reverse complement strand
ACAAGTGAATCACCGAAGTAAAAGAACGAGTCGTATCATAACACCGCTGAAGGTGGTGTTCCCTGACAGTCTTGTTACGGGTAGGGCTCCTTTGAGCAGCGACCGGCCAAAGATAAAACTGCTACCAAAAGAAACTCGACTACACGATATTTTACTCCATTTCAATCATTTACTTCAAATTTGTTTCCTGACTCGAACGCCTTAGCTCTGAAACTACCAGGCAGGCTAAGTGCTCTCAAATCGGTATCTCTGCTTAGCGCTTCGGGGCAAGTTTGAGGAGGAGCCTTTTAGCATTCTCCTTCGAAGTAAGAGAGGAAAAGATCAAGTGCGTCCTGACCAGCATGTTCTTCTCAAAGGAGGGAGCGCCGCAAACCACCACTCACCTGACCTAACCTCCAGCATCACCGGTCCAGCCGGCAGATATTACGTCACGGTTCAGCCCCGAGCCCCGAGCACCGCCGGCTGGACTGACCCTAACCTTCCGCAAGGCTGCTGACCTCTGTGATTAGGCGCGGTTAGCGGGGCCATTGAAAGAGGAACGGAGCAAAGAGGAGTCACGGAATATATACTGGCGCTCGCTGGCGGACTAGGACTGTAATCCGAAGCTGGAGCGAGGTCAGTTAGTCGAGCCGAGCCGAGCCGAGCCGAGCCGAGCCGAGCCGAGCCGAGCCGAGCCGAGCCAAGTGACGACCAATTTCTCCATCTTCTTGCAGTCTTCCTATACAAACTCGCAGGCGTGGAATGAAAGGGGATCCAATCGCTACACGTGACCTTCAACCTTGCCTTCAACCTGGTTTCTGCCTGCCGGCTTACGTAGCAAAAAAAATAATTAATATCAAAGTTGGAATGTAAATGCCTCCGAGATGATCAAGTCGAACAATCCTTTCTGAATAATAGTGATCGACATTTTCCAGAGGGTGGGTGCAACGCAAGCACTATCAGAGCTTCTTAGAGAGACGAGTTACGTATCGAAGGAGCAGCCCAGACAAGGTGCAGGCAGCAGCGTGAAGGGGAAGGGTGGGAAAGGGGGGGGGGGAGTTGGTAGGTGGATTGGGGAGGGAGGAAGGGGGTATTAAGGGAGAGAAGCGTGAACTTGGGAGGGGATGATGACGCCAAGGGGTTAGATTGCAGGCGCATCTCTGAAGTTTGGCAACAAGGAACACGAGCTCAGTATCTCGAAGGCCGCTTGGGAAGAGACTATACGAGGACGGGGGAGGGCGGCGGGGAGGATAGGTAGAAAAGGGGAAGAGGAAGGCAGGGGTAAGTAGGAGAACATCTCAAAAGGCACATTTTTCATTACCTTTCTTCGTCGCCCAACCATTCAAGAGGAGAAAACTCGTTCACAGACCTTCGCCCGTCACTTAGCCAAGCGCATTAGCGCGCGGAGAAATGTCTAGTGTCCGTTGTACCCGGTCGATACGAACCGCCTTGTGGCGAAGGGGTTCGAATACCGGGGAAACGTTGAATCTGGCCTAACAGTACGGGTGCTGATCGGGAATCCCTTGTGGACCTAAATTGGCAGAACTGGTTGCCGCCAGCTCGGAAGGTTAGTCGCTACGGGCGGCTCTCTTTCTGCTAAATGTTTTGTTGATTATCTAGTTACACTGTATTATTACGGCTTGTTTTAATGCAGAGCTGTTTATAAGTCAGGGAAATCAGGAAATTGTCAGAGGAATTCGTAAATGTTCTGAAAATTGGAAGTTCTACAGATTTCATGCGTTTCACCCTCGAGTATCAGGAATTTCGTTAGCATCTATTTTTTCATCTCTACCTTACCCATAACTTTGCGGTTACATGCGATGTTTGTAAAAGCCAGGAAAAATTTTAGTTTACGTCAGGGATTTGTCAGAAAAATGTCAGGGACTTTGAAAACCGTGATCTTGTAAAAAGCCTGCAAGAATTGAATTGGTTAAATTTATTAAATTCAGTAAAACAGACGAATCGATTTATAATCTGTAGAAAAACAGTTAATTCGCCTACCACATATTTGCTTGTTTTTAGGAATCTTTTCAATCTTTCGCGGTAACTTACCAATCTTACCATAAGTTACCGTAGCTTTGAATCTTAACGGTATTTTTAAATCTCTAGGCGGCAGACAACTGCTGCGACTGCCGCGCCAGCCCAGTGTGACAATCAAAGGTGTGGTATGAGAAATTACGCGCTTCTTTAGCCAGTATCCAGGTCTTTACCGCGAGGGAGACTGCCTGCTGCAGAGTCATTAAACCAGAAGTCACTTCCAAACAGCCGTGACGCCCGGCCCGGCAGGTAGGCAAGGCACGCACTGCTTCCTGCACAGCACAGCCAGAGGAGGGCGTGACGACTCCCATCTCGAGGGAAGCGCCTCTCCCCGAGAGCCCGCTGCGGTGAAGGGGAAGGGAGGGGGGGGGGCCTCCAACAGTGTGACCCGCCAGGTAATTTAAGAACAAGGAAACGAAATTACTACGGCAGTTTAAATAGGCGTAATCATGGGTGTCGCGCTGCCTGTGCGTGCCTGGTGGTTCTCTTTGGGAGCGCCCCGCCCCGCCCCGCCCTGTGGAACGTGCCGCGCCCTTTACCCCCCCTGGGGGTCTCAGGGCGGCGCTTTGGGCCCCAACGGGGAGTGGGGACGGGAGGGGGGTCGACAGTGTACGTCCTGATGGACCGGGATGCTGCACGCGTGAACTCAGAGACACGCTGAGGGGGCTGCTGATGATGGTGCCGCTGCTGCCAAGTGGTCCACAGGTTGATAGACAACGGCCGTGACTTGCTGAGCGTGACGAGACGGGTCAAGCGGGGTAGAATATTCAGCAAGCTCAGCCTGTTACGCGAACAAGCTGCTGGTTCCCGCGTCCTAGTATCTCCTGAGGCGAGAGGCTAAGAGGCGAGGGGTCGCTAGCGGAGGAACAGGTGGAAACGGGGAGGGGGGGTCTAGGTGACAGCGGTTCAGCGACTCCAGATTAATCGCCGAAAATGTTCTCTGAGCAGCCCCGAGCGGTAAAGACGTAGCATTGTCGGCACCTGACTGGAAGATAGAGGTTTGGCGTGGCGGCGGGGCGTGCCGGGGCGTGGCGGGGCGTGGCGGGGCGTGGCGGGGCGTGCCGTGGCGTGGCGTAGCGATGGCAATGGCGCTGCTGATACGGCACCAGCGATGACTTACGAGTTCGAGATATTTTTGTCCGTTCCTTTTTACCACAGTCGCTGTGATCCTCTCCTCTCTCCTCTTTCGAGCTCTGCAACCCGCTCACCACTCGCTGCTCACCGCTCGCCACCCACCGCTCCCGCGCCTCAAGCTACCCGCAGCGGGCTTTGAAACGAGGGCGAAGAGAATCAATATCGTACTAATGGTTCGCTTCGAGACACATCTCCAGCCTCTGAGAGGTGCGCAGGGCAACAGCTTTGCTCCCCTGCACCAAGAAGGAACTACGCACAGTCTCATGGTGCCAATGAGGATTCAACGCATAGAGCCCTCCCAGCTGGAAGTACACAAGTCACAATGTAATTATTCTTATATTTTGAAACTAAAGTTTCTCAGCCCTGTCGGTCATGGTCCTGCCTTGCTGCTCCAGCAGCTCGGAATGTCACCCTGACTTGGCTGTTTGATCTCCATCGAACGTTTGAATGGCAGCACGCAATAGTATTCGCGAGTAGGGCTGCTCGGGTGGGCGCTGTGCCCTTTGCTGCTGCCCTTTGACACTACTTTGTGCCGCGCGACGAGCAGCGAGGCTCTGCCGAACTAACTTTCTCTCCATGAACTCCATCTATCTGAATTGAATCGACGAGACTCGTGTGAACGGACAGTCAAAGCTCACGAATGCCTCTTGAAATCAATCCCAGCTACTGGCCGGGCACGAGGAAACGAAACAGAAAATGAAAGAGGCGCGCTTGTTCTGAAGCGTAGAAGCAGCACTTCCGGACAGAAATGCAAGAAAGTGCTGATAATACTACCGCGACTTGACCCTCGTAAGGCGAGGGTATCGACAGACTATGATTTCCCCTTTCACTTCGCACGGGACTCTATTTGGCTGATTCAAAGAGTCAGTCGGTCAGTCACTCTACTAAACTATGTGCACAGGATTTCATGATTACATTAGAAAATAGGCAATAAAATCAACTACTGAGCTGAAGTTATAGTGTTTTTAGTCCGTTTATGACGATTGCAGTACGGAATAGCTCCGGTTTTCTTTTGAAATCGATGTAAAATATCAATATTTCTAACAAAAGTACCGACATTTTGTACACATGATTATACTCTGACAGACGGGCCGATCCGCCCGCAGTGTGTTGCTGGGCTGCTGGGTCAGCCAGCCAGGGGGCAGCAAAACAACCCTCTCTCTTTAACCCCTTCTCTACCACCCCCACATTCATATTCACAATCCAATAAAACGTCGACCCAATTCCGTCCCTCAACTCTCCTCCTCGCATCCATCCTTCCGTTTCAGATTTCCTTCCCATCGATTCTTACTATGTACATCAAAAGGTAGAAAGCCTCGCCATGGTTCTTTGCACGCCGCGTCTCTGAATGGGGCGGCTGGATGGAAAGAGACAAGACAGAGAGAGAATCGCCAGTAGCACGAGAACCGGCTGCGCCAGTCTTCATTTGTTTCGGCGTGATTCACCCTTATTGTAATCCAGGCTGCATTGCGTCGAGACACGCGAAGCAACTAAAATGACGGCCAACGCGTGGATAATGGGTTAAAACCTACCGACAAGGAACAGGCCTAGTTCCGTGACAACTACTCATCTTTGAAAAGAATCTCTTTTACGGGGGAGACGGTGGCGTCCTCATGACGGGGAAGACGTTTTGGGGGTGGGGGTTGTGGTGGGGGTGGGGGCTGGGATGGGGGCGGCGGTGAGGGTGGAGTGGTGCTGGGAGTGGAGGTGGCGTCGAGTCAAAGTGGCGGCGCTGTGTCAGTGATCGCCTTGGAAGCAGAAAGTAAAGTTTACTTTTATCACCACAAAGATTCAAGCAATTTTTTTGGCACGTGCTTGTCTAAAACATGTTTAAATCAGACCTAATTTCGACAAGCCTGGTGAATATCATCGTTTTGATGGATCCACCAGTTTGTGAAAGAATAAACGTCGCAGCTATATCGTTTTGCATGCTTAGTATAGTTATTTATCTCATTAACGAGATTCAGAAGGTATGCTATCCTCTGCACTGGCGCTATCCTCACTACCCCATCTCCTATTCGATCTGCCTCACCCCGCTCCGCTCCACCCCGCCCCGCCACACCCCGCCTGAAAGATTTAATGTTTGCTCTCGCACCGAAAGAGACGCCGCCGGAATGTCTCCGTTCGTTTCCCTCTCCCGAGGGTCGCTGTGAATTTTTAACGGCTCGTATCCGCAATGGCGGCATATTATATCGACTATCGCTGTGCGGCCATTGTGAGCCGTGCGGCATGGCAGCTCTGTCTGTCTTCACTTGGCCTTCCATTCACATCAATCTTTCAATGTCTGTTTACAATGAAGATGGCCCTGCCCCTGCTAGTCTTTCTTCCCTGACACTTTTGCCCTTCTCCGCCTTATCATCCAGCCTCCTCGCCCCCTCTCGTTCATCCTCGTCCGTCTCGTGCCCTTCAAGCCCTTCTGTTTGCTTCCGTTTTCGCAACCGCGGCGAATTCCTCGCAGACCGCCGCCCTAATTGTGGTTTCGTGCGGGAGCCTTGCAAACCAAACCAAATCAAACCAAAAACCAAGCTGGTGGCGAGAGAGACACTGCAAAACCCAAGCGCTTTATTTCAAGGTTTCCGTAAATGTCACTCTTTATCCTTTACAATAGTTGTATAGAAGTTATACGCGGAAGTGAAGAATATCACTAATATTCATGTAACTTCATGAAATTTCAATTAAGAAGCAGGGAACATTATGGCATAGAATGCGGATGACCAGCGTCCAATTATGACCTCAAAAAAAAAGGCACAAGAAAAAAACGTAATAATTTGAAAAGTGAATACTTTTGTTTTACGTGCTGGTGGTGGATATATCATGCTGAATGACATAGAATAAATCTGCACGGTTTCTGAAAGAACCGAGCAGAAGTTTATGAACGTGTCACTAGGTTTAAACTCGGAGCAAAATGTTATTCACCTCTAACCATAAAGGTAAAAATTGCAACAGCGGAAACGCCCTTAATATTTTAGACGTATTTCCTGAGACGCATGTGTTGCAGTATCATGCGCTTTCAAGTAATAACGGGACCCAGCGGGGGCCCTGCTGGAGTACTGTGCTGTACCCTAGGCCAAGCATACATGCGGTCACGTGTGTCCTGGACGTTAGGTCTATTAGTTCAGACCCCGCGTGTCGGACAGCGCAGCATGTAAGTGTCCCACCACGCCCGGCCACGCCCCGCCACGCCCCGCCACGCCCCGCCACGCCCCGCCAAGCCCCGCCGTGCACACCTCGCCATCATCAATCTTTTTTCACGACGCGACGGGGCAGGGTGGAGCGGTGAGGGCGGGGGAAGGGAGGAAAGGGACGCCAGAGGAGGAGAAGCAAAGAGCAATGCTCGCGCATACAGGTACAGGTTCCAATGTGAATATCGCAGATGCGAATATTGCGAGTCGTTATAAGATGCGCATTTGAGAGATACGCTGACTCTGCTCTCCCCCTTCTCAGCACTTCATTCATCGCATCGCCGAACAGACGAACGCAAGGATTGGCAATGTAGATCTAAAATAAAAGAAGAACATTATGATGGCTGGAAATACAACTTGGGAAGGAAGTTGGCATTTAATCTCACGGATCGTTGAAGAATACTTCTCGCAACCCTCACCTCCCTAACTCTCTGCCTCGCCCTACTCTGATTGCGATGTCGTCCTATTGCTCTTCTACGAAGAGTAGGTCGGGGATGGTGCAAGCGTTGCATCTCTGAAGAGACACAGAAAAATTATAGGTTTAATGACTATGACAGAGCACCAAAATGATGTAAGTGACGACCCAAACGGTTGTTAACTGTTGACATGTTGACATGAGCGTATTCAACTTTTTGTTTACAAACCTAGCGCCCTATTTAATTCCACTCCCATACCCGAGGGCGCATCCAGAAAGTTATCAGCGGAGAGCGAGAGGGGAGGGGGGGGGGGGTATCTGCCCTACCTTTTAACAGTCGCAAGCGATGCACATTGTCTACCAACGTTGCCCTCCCCCCTTGCATTTCTACGCCTGTCAATTTGAACTAACTCAGCCGCTGCTACAGGCTGTGGTGGCGATGTGTTCTTCTATGTCTTGACGCCTGGCAAGCGGATGGTAGGCAACCCAGCACGACGTGGATGTGCGCCGGGTGTGCCTATCTCGCAGGCGCTCCATACGAAGGGCCACGCCAACCCACGCCAACCTAGTCAATTCAAGCGGGTAGAGAGCCCCGAAGAAGAGAGACGACAACTAGCACAGCGTATCATAGCGTAGTGATATAGAGATGTCCTCATAACACAAGTACAGCTTGACACAAATCCCTCCTCGTCGGTGTATTGCTCGAGACTTGACCCTCCGTCTATTTCGAGAGGGTATGTTTTGAAGCCCAAGCCCAAGCCCAAGCCTCACCCGTAAGATTCTTTATAACTTTTCCCACTTTCTAGCGGTGAATCAAAACAGTTATCGGGAGCCCTTCCCGAGAGAGGGGTGAGTAACGTCAGTTTCAGAGTTTTTTGAGGTTGTTTTGAGATCTATACCAAAATGATTTGGACACCCTAAAATGCATTTCTTTATAATCCTCAAAACGAGCCCCAAAAATTTTGGGACTCGTGATACTTCTCCCCTTGTTCCTCGGGAACTGCTCCCCAAAACTGGTATTTTATTTTTACACGGTCCGACGGTCCGGCACAGTCTGAGATCGGTCTTCTAAGACACAGTGGCAGGCGTACCACGTACCAGCCTTATTAGCGCGCTCCGGTCCGATTGGTCCAGCCCCCGCTCCGCCAGGGATGCTGCGATCAAGATAGGGAAGCCCATCAGCAAGCGCCACATGGACAGCTCGGCGAGGAGGGAGGGAAGGAAGGAGGGAAGCAGACACTAGCGCCGCGTCGGATTGCCCCTGGTGGCAACGCGCGGAAGTGATTTGTAACGGAGAAACAAAGTAGCAGATTATCTGGTTGCGGCAGCGACCCACGGAGGAGCCCCAGCAGCCAGAGGGAGAGAGAAGGGAAGGGGAGGGAAGGGAGGAGAGAGGAAAAGGGGTCGGTCCACGGTGAGCGAAGCGGTATCAATCTATCTCTGTCTCACCCGATGACTGGGCGTTCTCCACCCCCGCTGCCGCCGTTGCTAACAAACCTCTGGCGACTGATACAAATGAGGCATGCATCAGCAAGAAGCCAGCTGACATGTAGGTTACGCGGAGAGTCGAAAAAAAAGAACGTTCATGATAAAGTACTGAGGAAAACGACCGGAGCAAGCTGGGCCCGGCGTTTAGCAAAATTAAGGGGTGATACCATCATTAAATCGGGCGCTGGTGCAGCTAGCGCCGGCTCTTGCGCTCCATCCCCCATCTCCCACTCCCCACCTCCACGCCCTCCCTCTCCCTCCTCCCCACTCGCACCCCTCTCGGCTCACCACCTCTGAACAGCGATACGGCACAGGTGAGCCCGATACCGGCATTATATTTCACCTCATTGTGTTGTCTTCCGCCAATCCAAACATAATCTCACCCGAGGAGCGCCGCAGACACTGTCCTCTAGAACAGTGTTACAACATTTAAATATCAGTAACAAATGTTTTATAAAAGATAGGGGCGTATTATTTTTCCAATTTAATGAGTTAAATTTGCGTTTGATTCAACAGAACGCACTGTACTTCCCCTGAATTTTTTTTGAAGTTATATAAATGTTTACTAAACGGAATTTACTTAATTATGCACGCATTGTTTGAAGATAGATTCAGGGTAACAGTCCCGCGAGATTTTTAAGAAATACGGAGTTGGCGGATTGTGACACATGTTAAAATGTGAAAAGCAACATTCCTGTCCTTGTAGGAAATCGGCAACTGATCAAATACGCAGCTTGGTACTCAGGGCGGGACCGTCTATAACGCTCGACGTTCAGAGCGTTATCAGCAGGGTTACCTGAAATGAAAATTAAAAGATAAAGGCAAGAGAGGGAGGTTTCGAAGTTTTGTGGGGTAATCCAAACATCGACGTGCTGTGTGCGGATTCAATCGTTTGGAACGGACCTCAAATGCGTGACGTCACTGTATCTACTTAAAGATTCATGAACTTGAACGGGCCTTAACGACAATACTCGGATGAGAGTTTCCTTCTCCCGCCAGGCCCAGGATCACGTTCGATGGACTTTTATTGCGCGAACTTTACCCGACTCGGATTTCCAATCCAGCGCGGAGCAGATTACGCTTCGTTTCCCAGTCCAGACCAGCTGCGCGAGGCTAGAGGCTACAACACAGCCCGGCGAGGAGCAGCCGCGCAGGGCGGCGCAGGGCGGCGCATAGGGCGGCGCGCGCAGAACAGACTGGTGCACGAAATACCGCGAGTGACGGACAAGTTGATAATGCGGCGGCCCGACACAAGTGCAGCGCGGTATGCAGACTTGGCGGGACAGGGCGGGCCGAGGAGGGCCGGGGAGGGCCGGGGCGGGACGGTGCGGGGCGGTGCAGGACTAGACGCCTAGGGCCGCCCTTGAGTTGTGTTGGGCCGTTCCAGTCAGCTGCACTGAGGAGGCAGTAGTGTAGGCCTGCTCCCCGCGCCCCCTCCCCCGCCAAGCCTCACCTCCCCCCTCATCCCAGCTCCACCTCACCGCTGGGCTCTGAACCGTGCTCAGGACGGGACGGCTGGCATCGATGCAAATCAGATCTAGTTTAAAACGCGACGCCGCTCGCTGCCAGGACGGCACTGGGCGAGTCTGCCCCCACCCCGCCCCGCCCCACCCCGCCCCGCCCCGCCCCGCCCCGCCCCGCCCCGCCCCGCCCCGCCCCGCCCTCTCGCGCCTCGCCTCACCGCCTCGCTGAGGAGCGGGCCGCTGAGATGCCGCGGCGTGCCGATGAAAACCTGTTAAGTGGTCTCAACACACATTTGTTAGGTCTAAT
>CABIKL010004209.1:0-10005 GCA_902196195.1 Aptinothrips rufus | reverse complement strand
GCGGAGTGAATGCGACCCCAGAGAGTCGTTGCTTACTTCAATTACATTAATTGATACTCCGAAAATAAGCTTCAAAACTCAACGTGCTTCTTAAAAAATGAGTTTTTGGTTGGGTTACTCCCGCATCTGGATTTGTTTTCCTTTGAAGTATCTTGATGTTCTCACGATAAGAGATCCGCTGTGGTGGAGCTTCCGTCTTAGCCAATAAGACTCCGTGGCCCGGGACAGTGGCAGTGCTCCCCACAAAGCCTCTCCACTGCGAAGGGTTCGGGGGATGCTTGGCTCGCGCTGGCTGCCGCGCGGAAACTGTCGTTTGCTGGGCAATGAAATACCATCCCCATCCGTTAGCGTCACTGACTAGCGGCGGATCCTCAGAGGAACACTTACTGACGCGGCTGTTTCCCTTCCCAGCGAGGTGCGCTCGAACCGAGGCTCGAACCGAGGCTCGAACCGAGGCTCGAACCGAGGCTCGAACCACCTGCGATGATCAGTCAGGATTCCGGGGCAAAGTTTTGTGCATATAGCCTTGCGTCGGCCCCGCTCGCTAGGTGAACAAATCATCACGGCAGCACGTCGAGAACCACGAAGGCATCTCACACAGAAAAACTGATACCCAGCTCCGGAAGCAACCCAACCAAGAAACCTGGGGTGGAAGTAAACTCTCGGAGCTCATTCTTAGACCTATCTTATGATCCTACGGATGGCGTTTTGTAGCAAGTCTTCAAATGACCTTCATGACATTTTTTTAAACACTGGTTTTTGGGTTGGGTTCCCCTAAATTTGGGGTTTGGGTTTCTCCATGTACTGCTTGATATGTGGTGACACAAGTGGCCTGCATCGGAACGCACCAAAACGTGTCAGTCCGCGCAGATGCTTTACAAACCTAAGCTGATTTTGACTCTGTCTTTCATACATTAAGAATACGACGTGCCCGTACGGTAGTAACATTCTCTCCTGCTTCAACATAAAGCTAATGGCCGGCGACCTCGGTAGGGGCGCTGTTTCGTCCAGGACAGTGCAATTCGCGATATAACCACTCCACGTCGACTGGGTTCAAACTGCCAGCTTAATACATTCCCACTGGGGTTCTGCATTAGAACGCGCAGCATCCGGGATGGACGCTGCGAACAGACAGACAGACAGACATGCTGCATCAGCCGGACAGAGAGAGATAGGGGTTGCCAGTCGACCTCCCCTACCCTGTCCTGTCCGTCTGTCTTCCACCCACCTCAGCAGCAAGCTGCAGCGCAATGGTCGGTCATGCAGAGCTAGAGCAGTAAAAATTGGGCCACATGCTGCGCCACCCACCTGACATCAATGGAAAAAAAAGTGTTGTCAAAAATGTCCAAAACGATCACTTTTGTCTCACCTTCTCTCTGAGAGGGAGTGTGATAAAAGTTCCCTTTTTGGCAGCATGGAGATGCCACGCAGAGGGAGAGAGATAAATATAAAGAGGATGTTATTATATCGCTTGCTGAAATGCTTTGATTTGTTTAAAATATAGTAAATTCTTTTTTCAAGCAGTGTGTTGTAATTAGCATTCCCTTCCTGAATCCTCATGGACTATCTACGGTACTGGAGTCCCAATCCGGACAAATGATGGCACCTGTTGCTCCCAATTTAATGATGAGCGCACTCCCAACGAGAAAATAGCAAATGAAACGATGTCGACTCGATATCGAATCGATGCGATTGTCGTCGGAACAACGTCGATTCTACCTATCATTTCTCACTATCACTGCTGTTCGCAGTCTGGATCCGGGAACAGCAACTGATCTTCAAACAGCAGCAGGCCGCGGTGAAATGAATCCCCACACACTGAGTCCCGCCGACGGAAGACAATCCTTTCCGGATGTAAAACAAAAAGCCTTGCCGGGTGGTTCCGCTGGCTTTACGCTAGGCCGCCCCGCCGCCACATCTAGCTTCCGCTGAAAACAGAGTGAAAGATGGCTGTGCTGTCGAATGAGCTCCTCTGATTTCACAGCGAGGAGAAGAACACAGAGCAGTGAGGACGAGATGGATGGCAGAGTTCCTTCTCCGTTCGCCGGGCGGTGACAAGCCCACTACTTCGAACTCTCTGTCTTACACGCAAACATCTCTCAGTGAATTGAAAGTTGCCACGCGATAAGTTATAAGGCCCATAACAAATTGCAGACCAAAAGCACAACGTCTGAAAGATGTGGTTCGTAAATAGAAACGTTCGTAACAAACGTTAAAAATATCTGTACATCCAGCAATTATCGATGCATCGGTCTTTTTGCACAGTTTTGTACACTTCCTGCTCTGACTTGCATCTGCGCTGTTGTCCACTACCTCTTCTAAAGTGTCGTAGGGGCGTCAACTTGTTATTCTATAAGAAAAACATTAAACTTTTGAAGCCAACCCTGAGTGCATAGTTGAAACTATCAACTGCACATTTCACTACACTCGGAGTGTATTTGTTCTAGCGGCTAGACAAAGTTGACGTAGCCTAGCCCC
This sequence comes from Aptinothrips rufus, assembly GCA_902196195.1. Taxonomy (NCBI): domain Eukaryota; kingdom Metazoa; phylum Arthropoda; class Insecta; order Thysanoptera; family Thripidae; genus Aptinothrips; species Aptinothrips rufus. The sequence goes on along the minus strand of CABIKL010004209.1, from coordinate 7,527 downwards.
AGGGTCTACGCTGCGCTGCGGTGCCTGCAGTACTTCCTGCCTGATGCCGGACTTGGCCCTTACTCACGGTGCACTCACAGGCAGTATCTCACCCAAGGAGACCGTGCTATGCAACGGGCGGGTCGAGCTCTCGCTCCCCTTACTGCCCTCATCGCTCTGTCTCACTCCACCGGACTCAGCCCGCCCGTTGTTGCTCGTCACTGCAAGGCGAGGCTGCGCGCGCGACGCCTTCATTAGCTGATGGTGCGGGTGATTCTAGCTTATTTAGGGCGGAAACGGGACTCCAGCGGCGGGAGGGGGAGAAGGAGGGACCGTTGTCATAGATTTTAATGTGTATCATGGGCTCACCACTACTGGACAGTGTTGGACCGGAAGAGAAGTGGGAGAGAGAAAGACAGCTTGGTAAGGGAAGAGAGCAAGGAGAGGACCGGAAGCCTACGCTCTTCCTGAAGAGATCACTGTGATCTATGGTTTATTATTTTTATTTTTCAGTTCCGATATCGATTGTAAATCGCGATTTGCAGGTTGCAGGTCAACATGATGATTGCTCGGGTTTTGAAAGGAGTGGGGGTGGGGGAGGAGAGGGTAGGTCGGAGGTTGGTGGGTGGGGTGGGCAGGGGAGGGGAGGGGAGGGGAGGGCAGAGCGGAGCTGCATCTGGTAATTTACGTTCATTGCAGCGCGCAGGGATGCCAGGGCCGGGGCCTACTGCATGCTTCTGCTGTCCGGCTGGTCATCGTAAAATATGGCCCGGCCCGACCACCACCCCACCCCACCCCACCCCACCCAGCCCAACCCCACCCCACCCGACCCCACTCCACCCCGCACCCGACACGGCATGTTTACGGCTGGCGAAACTTTAGTGGGGCATTATCAATCCGACGAGCGCATCGACACATGCTCCTCGAACTGAAAACAAAACACCGCAGTTTCCAATTCTCCTGAGTGATTTTACCAGCGGAAGAAAAAATTTCGAAGAGTGGCTTGAATGCCGGGGTCATCCACATTACGTGTACGCTTAACGAGTACACTCACTTTAAGTTCAAGATTCAAGTCACATCCACGAGGTGTCAGGTAACCCTGAGCACAAAATTTTGGGAATTTTTATTTGTCAGAAACACTGATATTTTACACACCGCTTTTTAAATAAACAGAAGATAACCGGCGCTATTTAATACTGCAATTTTAACAAACAGACTAGACTAAAATTGAAGATCAAATAATTGATTTTATGGCCTACAATTCTATTAAAACAATGAAATCATGTCATCTTGTGCACAATTTTAGTCGAGTGACTGACCCTTCGAGCGTTGCGGTTGGAGTGCGACTGGAAGCCTCACATATTGTAGGAGCGTGCAGTCCCAGTCGTTCTGGCGGATTGTGGAGAAATGCCAGGCGAGCTCCTTTCTGTAGGAAGCAGTTTAATGCTCAAATTTGGAGCTAATTACTCGGGACGGGACGGAAGGGGAGGGGATAGGCAAGGAAGGCCGGGGAGGGTGGCGGGCCCAGGAGCAGCGCTCGCCTTGGGGTGCGTTCCCAATGTTATTGCTGTTATCGTGTTATTGTGATTGTGGCGGAGGAACTGACCGGTGGTCATTCCGCGTGCCGGGTTATTAACGACTGCCAATCAAGACCATTCTCCGCCTGTCTACCTTCCCTCGCATTCGGCCTGACCCTCCTCTTTCTCTCTCTCTCGGTCTCCCTCTTTCTTCGTGTCTACCTCGTATTTCCAATCATCTTTCCTCCTCCCTCTCACGCGGCGTCTTACTATCACTACACACTACGCGTCACCACGGGCGCAGCGAACCGTGCTAAAGGCTTGCAACATTCCTTCTGGTTATGTTTTACCGCAGCCCTCCTGCGTGCACGGTTTCCACCTTCTATACTCTTATACACTCTCCGCCATCTTTCTTCTTCTTCTTCTTCTTCATCTTTTTCTTCTTGTTTTGTTTTTCTTCTTGTTATTCTTGTTCTCTTCCTCCCACTCCTCTTTCCGTCTCTTCTTATTCTGCCGCTACACTACATCCAGGCCCGCTGTCCGGCTATCGGTCAGTAAATTTGCCAGTATGTCTCCATAACTGTCCACAGCTGTGTCTCCTCCTATTCCCCTTGCGGTGCGGACGTCCTCCAACTTTTGAGATTGTTACTGCTGGGCTCACAATAAAGTCCCGTCGTGCTGATGCATCGCCGCTCCAATATTAAAGTCCCTCCCTCGATGGCGAAATCTTTCTTGTGGATCGTCGTCTCACGTCGGTTCAAAGTACGTGCTGCATTGCTATGCGAGGGAGGGGGGAAGGGGGGAAGCAACCCCCCGCGAACATCAGCAACCGCTCATCAATCCGAGGGAACGTCCGCGCAGCGTGGTAGGATTCGTCACATTCTGTACAGCCGGCACCAAAAGAGCACGATCTCCCCGCAGCCCGGCAAGTGATGGCGCCTGGCGCCGTGGAGGTAGGCAGCCCAACACGCTCGAGTGTGTTGTGGCGGCCTATGCGCAGGTCGCAGGCGCACACCGTGGGCCGTGGGCGGGCGGGGCCGATGCGATGCGGTGCTGGGGAGGGGAGGGAGAGGGGAGGGGACCTCCGCAGCCCGCCCGCTCGCCCAATCCAGGCCGGGTTATGACGTCGAGTTATGAAATTGCGGCGCCATTGGTGGCTTCCCCTCCCCGGATCGAGACCCCAGGGGACGCCGCGTGGCGCCAGGCGGACAGCGCCGCGACGCGAGGGCGACCCGCCCCGCCCCGCCCCGCCCCGCCCCGCCCCGCCCCGCCCCGCCCCGCCCCGCCCCGCTCCGCTCCGCCCCGCCTCTAGACGTAGTAAATCGCAGTTGACCGCCATGTTGCTACATCCCACCTGCTTTCTAATGATAATTTTGTAATTCGAAGGTGAGGATGCCCATCCGAACCGATCCACCTGCACGGACTATCCCTTGAATTTTGAGGGTAGGTGGATTTCAAGGAAGCGGCCATGCTTAAAAGCCCCTAAGTATCCCTGAAGTTACCCACCCATCCTTATGGAATTCAAGCAATCGTTCTTATCGAGGGGTCAGTCAGTCATGTAATCATGTGTAAAAACTTTCTGTGATTTTATTAGGAATATTGATATTTTACTTCGTTTTCTAAAGAAAATAAAGATTGCCGAAGCCATTCAGTACTGCGACTGTCATAAACAGGCTAAAACCCCTAAAATTACAGCTCAATAATTGTTGATTTTATTCTTTGTAATTCGATATAATCAATGTAATCATGTAATCAATCCTGTGTACAAAATAAGGCCGACTGACTGACCCCTCGGTTCTTAACCACTGATTCAGGGATCACAAAAAAAAAATTAAAACCGTAAATTTGAGATTTGCTACTGGAAACTCAGAGCGGCGTGGCTTGTCTGTTGGCAGCGCTATGCTCGCTCCAGCCCGGCCCGCCTCCACTCACGGCTTGAAAGGGTCTCCGCCGTTTTTGCTTTCTTTCTTTCCTTCTTTCTTCCATTTATGTGGCCATCGCAACATTCCCCCAGTCTCATATGGTCGTCCTAACACCCTCCACGGCGTCCGCTTCTCTGCCAACCCTCCGCTCTCCCCGCCCCGCCCCACCCTGCAGTTCGACCGCCACTCGCACACATATGTTGGCCAGTGTTGCTTCGCTGTTTGGCCCGTCATACCCGCACTGACCGAGCCGGCCTGCGCTGCCCACACGTGCCTGCGATTCCCACTCAGCCATGCTCACCTAATGGGCTTCTCAGCCCCCTGGGGTATTGACGTTCTACGCCATTTTTATCTTTTGGCGGATATCATAGGGGGGACGACCTACCTGTGTCATCTAGTTTGATAACTGAGTCCGTCCATAAAACAAAAATTGGGACAAAGACATTATGATTGGATGGTTGAAGGAAACGAAAAATATCGCGGGGGCGAAAATTGCACGAGTGACTGGTAAGACAAAAGGAGGTAGATCCTACAAAAGAGACCTCTCTATTTCTTTCGTCCTGATGAAACGAGCATTCAGAAACCTAAGGAACAGTTCTTACATTACAGCCTTTCGCTACCAAACACCACTATTCTTCTCCTTTCCATACAGAACTCTGCCCCCCCCCCCCCCCCCCCCCCCCCCCCCCCCCCCCCCCCCCCCCCCCCACCACCACCACCACTCGACCCTCAACGCCCGCCCGGCATCGACACAAGACCAGCTTTAAAAGTAAAAGTTTTGTAATCTAACATAAATATCTTTGAGAGGACAGCAGCGATTTCTTCCTATTTCTATCCACTTTTTCCCCTCCTTGCAGTACAACTTTTCCAAGTCGCCATTGTGACTTTTGATGGCGTCATAAGAAAAGCGCGAACAGGAAACTGACTAAACTTTTTCCGTGTGTCAGATGTGACTTCCTTTAAGCCTACATTCCCTGCAAATGTTACTTTACGATGTACCATAATCTTGCTTGAAAGAGGATGTTGGTTCAATTAATCGTCCAGTTAAATCATCAGTGCCCCCCTACTGAGATCTACTCCTGGATTGATTCGGGGAGGTATTTATTCAATTAACAGTTCCTCTTCTGATGGAGTAGTATGACAAATATGACACAAATTACATTACATAACCATTTCCTCTTATTTTTTACTCATTTCTAACATACTCAAAGTCTATTGAATGTTGATATCTCCCAGCTACTCGTTTTTCCTACCCTATCCACGGCCGCCCCGCAAATGTCCCGTCCTCTGCCGAAAGTTTCTCGAAAGTTCCTGACGTAACTTCAAAATCTGGAATTATTTCGTTAGCACAAGTCGTTCCATTTTGCTATGTCGCTCTCTCTCTCTATCCTTCCGTCTCTCCCGATTCTTCTTCCTCACTCACTCACACTAGCCTCCGCATCCGGGTGGCATTCCAAGCGTATAGCTGGCTCCCCCTCTCCTTCCCTCTCCCCTCCGATACATTACCCTCTTTCAACGGAAACTTTTCTTTTCTCCGGGAATCGTTCTCCAGCTCTAGCGGCTATAGAGGGGCACTGACGGCGTTCCGCTCATATCGCTGGCAGTCCATAGCGTGCCGGCCGAGCGCGGAGGGGAAGAGAGTGGCCTCGGCACGTGACTAGCACTATACTTGCAAGAAAAGGGATGTAGCTCCAGCCCAGCAGTAGATAAAAGAAACACAAGGTCGAATTTTTTTTTAAAAAATAAATAAAAATAAATCGAAAACTTTTTGGCACAGTATAGCACAAAAATGCTGCCCTTTTCAAGCATTTTTCGACGTAATAGAAAAAATTATAAAGAAAATTTTAAAAAACTTTTTCTTTTTTTTCTTTTCCAATATTTATGGGGAAAATTGAAAAATATTCACTCAAAAGATGAACCAAATTACTTCTTTTGATTGTTGTGACTTAAATTTCCAGCCATTCTCTAGCAGCTGACGACCACACATGGTCAGCGTTGGAGCCACACCACTCACTGTAGCGCACTGGCACGTGATTGTGGCGACTCGACCCTCGCGGTCTCTCGGAGGGAGGGGCGTACGACCTGCTCTCACACGACACGACGCTCTTACCGCGCCCCGAACAGCTTCCCGACGCGCCGCGATATTACCGACTCTCTCCGACCTGATAGGGAAAACACACATCGAGATAGGCTCACTTCCGCACATTCAGACCGGATCAGGAGAGGAAAACGAAATACCGCGCAGGTGGTTGGATTCGAACCCGCAACGGCAAGGTTCAATCATATTTCAAGCTGTGCATCCAGACCTTCGCGGGATTTATTCCTTTTCCCTTCCTACCCGACAGCCTGTGAAGGGAGGGCAGGGGGAGGGGGAGGGGGATCCCAGCCGGGAGCACGTCGGTATTCAGTAATGAACGACTCGATGATTGAGTTGGCCATCGAATTAAGAAGTTGGATTGAACTGTCCGTGCCGCCGCGCTGGCCGCTACGCCCGAGCCTTACTGCCCGTTGTTCCGGTCTGGATTCCCGGCTGCTTGTTCGACGTGTGGATGTGTGGCCTAGCCCAACGTGCCCCTGCGGACTTGACCGACCAATCACATTGCTCGTACTTAAAGAGTTAGGAAGAATTCGCAACTTCCGAGACCCTTATTGCATGCACGCGTGAAGCATATCTCACCAATTAGGGAGGATGAGTATAACGCACTTCTCTGCTCTCTTCTCCTTATAGTAAGGTTAGAGTAATGGCCCTATTTCGGGCCAATGGCCTTAATTCGAGCCACTCCCTTCAGATTACTTGGAGGGTACTTGAGGTCCTAGGCGACAAAAACATTTAACACTTAACAATGTGAACTTTTAAATTTCCGTATCGTTTGGAACCGAGAGTTGCCTGCAAATGATTTAAAGGGGGTGGCTCGAATTAGGGCCAGTGGCCCGAAATAAGGCCATTACTTTACACCCAGAGACTCTTGTTCTTGACTTTAGTGAATTTTACTCTGGACTTGAAATATTTGCCTTCATCAAGTACCAAGCATATTTACTTGAAACGTAATATGTGTGTTTCCACGGAAATGTATTGTCAACCTTTTTAAATACAAGAAAAGTCAAGTTCACGGTTTTCTTTAATTAAATACAAAGTCTGAGTTTGAACAAAAGAGGTCTCAATACAACTAGCTCGCGGAGTTCAGCGTCCACACAAGAAGGGACAAGACGCGAGGACAAATTGTCGGGGGGGGGGGGGGGGGGGGGATATGACGGGGGAGAATAGCTAGAGACCGAGAGGCGCTGGCACAGACCTCTCAGGACGCCGCAAAACTTGGAATCGAAGCTTTAACTTAAAGCGATAGAACAGATAGAAGGATTGCAGCTCGGCCTCAACATATTTCCGTTGGTCTTTGGTCTGACCAGCCGCACTGACCGGGCGCGGCTCTGGCCAATCGCGCAGCAGGGAGGAGAGTCCAGGAGGCCGTGACCGTGTGTGGGAGGAGGATGAGATTGAAAGAACATTTCGACATGCGAGGCTGTGGTTGTGAGATGAGTGGATTGGACTTCGGCTCCCACGCGGGACTGGGATAGCGTGGCGTGGTGGGGCGTGGCGAGGCGTGGCGTGGCGTGGCGGGGCGGGGCGGGGCGAGGTTGGGTGGGGCCCTCACAGCGGGTTCCGATATTGTTCAAACATTTCAGGCACGCCGGGTTATCGGCTCACAAACCAAGTGGAAATGTGCACATAGTATTATGGTCTTTGGCCTTCTCCGATTCGGAGAGGGAGAAGTCAAGCGTGCTCTCGCAAGGCCGCAGCGTGGGCCTGCGTGAGCGGGCTGAGTTGAAGCGATAGGGTTCTGCATGAGGTCGCGCGAAAGGCCAGTTAACTTGTAGAGGCAATAACGCATGGAATAACACGGGATAACATTCAAACGACAAGCGCAAATATTGTATTACAAGAATCACTGATGTAAAATCAGAATCAACGCAAGTTACAGACTAACACTCGTCCAGAAGGTATAAGTCAAGTAAATGCAAGAATACTCTCCGTCTGTCTGTCTGTCTGTCTGTCTGTCTGTCTGTCTGTCTGTCTGTCTGTCTCTCTCTCTCTCTCTCTCTCTCTCTCTCTC
>CABIKL010004208.1:0-10005 GCA_902196195.1 Aptinothrips rufus | reverse complement strand
TCGAATCGGAGGGATCAAGGAAGCTTCGAGTTCAAAGCGGCAGAAGCTTCGAATCAAGTCACTCAAACTCGCTGTGTGGCTATGCGTCACAGGAACGGGTGGCCAGCGGCAAAGCAGACGATACGCAAAATAAGATGTTCCCAGAGGCAATCGATAAAAGCTATTATTCCCACTTCTTCTGAACTCATGTCACGTAATATTACGATCAGAATTGAGCAGTATACACACTTTGCTACAGAGACTTTATCGGTTTTCTGTGTGGGTGGGAAGAGGTGTAGTAATCTTTTCTGCGATTTCAGTTTAAAAGAGCCACTTAACGGTGATAACATCGCATGTGTTGAACATGAAGTGGCCAGTTCTTGTAGAATGAACTAACTACTATATTTCGAAATTAACATAAGGTGAGAATCCATCAGGGGAATAATGCCTAGGATTGTGCGGGATAGTGACGTTTCTACTTAGTGACAGTTCTCGAACAATGAAACAGTTTTTATTCTCAAAATGTTCCGAGATTGTGAGTGTGAAGAAAGCGAGTGGCAATGTTCTCATAGTTATCTAACGCGGCTAGCGCCTCTTATTTCAGGCCAGCTTCCCTCCACGAGTCCGGATCGTGTTTATACCGGTCCGTTTGGCAAGTTGCTCGTCCAAATAGTTCTGACTCCTGAGCGTTGACCTGAACAAAGGAGATACTCATAAAATAAAACGGACAAAACTCTAAATTAGAAAGTCATAGCGGTCACCCAGTGCGGTCAAACCGAAATGCGCGGCAAATGCGTTAGAGCAGAGATGTCAGCAGCGAAGTTAGAAATTGGTGACTTTGAATCCCTCACTGGTGGCCAACCTGCTCTCTCATATATACACTCTGCGCCGCTCGGAGTGTGCTCAGTATTCCCCAGGCCCTCAGCCACAACGATGCTTCCAGGGAGACTAATATTTGTAAGTCGGCACTTCAGGTTCTTCCCGCTTTTTCGATGAAGGAAGGTCATTCAATTTAAAATATCATGTGAAATTGAGATTTAGGTGAATACTGCTTAATTTTCCTTATCAAGCAGTGAACAAAAAAGAGTTGTTGTCAAATTTCAAAGAATCAAGCCCCCTTGACAACCTCGAAAAAAAAAAAAAATTCAGTTTTGCTGACCCCGTAACATAAGTTCAATAGCTATTAAGTAAATATGGTACAGTAGTTATTAAGTTGGCATCATAGCTGAATATCCGATGAACCCGGAGAGGCTTCACAGTGAGAGAGTCGCCATCATCACGTGACCATGTGACGTCGGTGGTGGCCCGGATCGGACTCAAGGCTGTGTGCTCTGGGCGAGTCTCCCCCTTCCAGTCTCTCTGTGATGCTGCAGGTGCTGCTGGCTGCACTGGCGGCCTGTGGAGTGGTGCAGCTGCAGGTGCTCACCGCCCCAGCAGGGGAGGCCAACCAGCTGCACAGGATCAGGGCATCAAGGAGGCCCGCCGCCACAGAGGAACCGCTCTCATACCCATCAGGTACACAGCCCGTTTAGGGGCTGTTCATAATACATTAGGGATGCAAGGGAAAAGGAAGGGGAAGGGGATGGAGTATAAAATAAGCCAACCTTAAGGATGCACATCAAAAGCGTGACGTAATTTTATGGCAATTTCATTATACTTTTTAGGTTAATTTTCAAATTATGGTAATTGAAAAATTACTGTTTTTTACATCGGCAATTCCTTTCACTTAGGTCCAAATAACACCAACGTAAAAGAAATTTCAAGTTATCTTACTTAACAGTATTCATATCTATTTTCTGGCCCATTCGTAAGAAGTTGAGTTCGTAAAAGCTTCCATGAAAAACCTTGAAATTGGCATTCCTTAAAATTCAAGTTTGCTGTACCACTTGTCTTATGGATCCCGGCAGGTCTTCTAGTAGGCGGGGAGCATGACGGCGTGGAGGTGGCCCCGGAGGAGAGCACTTCGCCGCTCACGCTCACCACCCCACCCGGGCTTCCCGATTACGACGCTCTGAGGCGCAGACTGTTCTACATCGGTAAGGACGCCCCGGATCAGGTTGACGAGAAGCTGGCCGTGCCACCCAGGGAGCTGCTCCCTCCAGACGAGGACCTCCCCGCTTTCCGGGGAGCCGCCGGTCTCCAGGACACCCCCGTCATCCTGAAGGACGTCCCCGCCTTGTTGAAGGACATCCCCACAGGTCAACACCCTGGATCCTCGGTGGACGCGCAGGCCGCCCTGGACCCCGCCATCTTGGAGGGCGCCATCTTGGCCTCGCTGCAGCCGCCCACGCGAGAGCTGCTGCCCCCCTTCCCCTTCCAGAGACCCCTCCGCGTCCCAGAAGTTGCCCCCACTGCAGCCCAGGCTCCCGCCAACGAGCCCGCCAAGCAATTCACCAAGTCGTCTAACTTTGCCGACGACGGTCTCCAGCAGCCAGAGCCAAAGCAGTTCGAGCCAGTGCACGAAAAAGCACTCGCTGGCGGCCCTGTGGACCTAGACCGGGGCATCCACTTCATCCTGAGGACACGGGCCGGAGACAGCCGACCGGGTCGATAGGTTCAACTGACGTCCTGCCACGCATCCGGACTGCAAAGTCGTATACCTGGCAAGCAACCGCTGGCTTAGAGCGACCCAACTCCATGGGTGAACAACGACCTGCCTGCGTAGTGGCGTCAAGAAAACACCTAATGAACGCTTTTCGGACTATACTTCGACCAAGGTTGAAAAAATTACTCTGAATGTGCAACATGCACCTTGGGAGGGGGAAAGGGGGGGGGCGGTTCTTCAACAAGCATGCATGTCATAACTCTATTTCAGGTGCACTGTGTTAATAAGAGTCAATAAAATCATAATTGAAAAAAGCTGACTTTCGTTTAATTATTTCTGTATCAAGAAGTCCATCACGTTGAAAATTCACGTTCTAACTCCACCTGCAATTAAACTCCTACACAATTTCACGTCCCACCTAGGCCACGATTTGGCTCGTCCAACGAAGCCGAGGCCTTACCGAAAACGACAACAAAACAAAAGAAAAGCCAAAGCTTTTGTTCGTTTTCCTCATTTGAGGCTCGATTGTCTGTGGTCAGACAGGTTCCCGAAGAAGCTGCATGGTTGGCTGAACGAATATAAGGCCCTCTCCTGCGCTATCCTCATTGGTGGACAGTCTCCAGTCACTGAAAGTGAAAATAAAAAGGTTACGCATTCCGTCTCATAACTCACTGTACTGACGATCCTCATTTCTAGACGCGCTTTGCTAGAAGTTTACAGATTCCTCGCGCGAGTTCATTGCAAATAATGGCGCCAAGCCAAGCCAAACACGACATCATTCTAAGAGCAATGACTTGAAAACTAGGTGCGTGCTCCTGTTGCAAAACTGGATACTCGATACTTTACATGCACTCCGTGCCACCGCTGCGGACTCATTTTAAACTCGCCGTGTGAATGCATCTAACAACTTTATTATTACAACTGAGAAGGAGTTGCTTCCTTGTGAATATAATCATTTCTGCTGCTGCCTCCTGATGACTGATCTCAGAGACGGAGCAGGGCGCCTGGCTAGGTAGGCAGAGTGCTCCACAGGTGCGTGCCGGGGCTGCCTATGAGTCAGGGGCCTCGGCCGCACAGCCAGATATAGCTGCATCGACACACTCCCGGGAGTCTCTCTTAAGGCTTGTTATTTATTCGTGTTTCTCTCTGGCTCTCAATAGCACCTTTATCGATGAGATAAATACGAAATCCAATGAGACTAAGGATCTGATTTTCGCTGAATCTTGCACGCTGCAGAGCTGGACCACGCCAGCCACACCACGCCACGCCACGCCATTCCACGCCTCCTCGTTGAGCGTGCGAGCGCCTCGTGGGAGATGAGCGGTCGTCCTTGGGGTCATCGCCATCCGGTAAGGTGTGCTCCGAGTGCTCCGCTCAGCACGCCGGGAGGCCCGGCCGGGACGAGGGGACCTATTCCAGAACAGGTCGCGAATTGAATGACGTCCGCCCCACCCGCTCCGCCGCGCCACGCCACGCCACGCCTCCGATGTCAGGCAGTGTCTTGTCTCCTAGAGGTGGGGCTAGCTCTAATTTTTTTTCCTAGATGCCGAATGCTAGTAGTGTCGCCTTGAACTTAAACGAGGCGGGTATAAAAGAACGCGCCCCCAAGGGGATGCGCCCAGTCACTTCGGTCCGGTAGTCCCATCCACAACACAGCACCATGAACGCCCACGTCCTGGTGAGTCTAGCTCTGCATCCAAAAACCAACGCAGCCCTCTTTCTCTCCGACGTTGCACCTAATACGAGCGTGAGAAAGGAGGACGGTTCAAAACGACGCGCCCCGCAGTGAGAGTGTTTCTCAGTTTGGCAACACTGCTCACTGCGCTGGTTTCCGGTGCCGGTACTCATCCTGCGTGTGCGCTGCGGAGCGACCTTTGCAAGCCCCGACGGCGCGCATAATCAGCCAGAAATAAATCGACAAATCAACCGGACGAGGTGTTTACTCCTTTTGTCTGGTTCGTTACCGGCCGATAATAATCGTGGATATTTTGGGGAACCGTCGCTGCTGTGTCGTCTGCCCCCTGTGACCGTGAGATCCCGCCCTCCAGACAGATTCACTTTCGTTGCCAGCCGGTGAATATGTTCGGGACACGCTCTGCAGCGCGGGTGTAAGCTTCTTTAAGTCGAGATGCAATCCACCTGTCAGTACGCAACCCGCGTGAGACGCATATAAAATAAACATAACTAACATTTCAATTAACTTTGTCATAAATCTCGGAAATTTGAGGAAAGACATTTAATTTTAACACATTCACTTAAGTTCCCGTCAAATTCATAAGAAACTTCACCAATCTTTAAATTACTTTTTGCAATAAACAGATTTTTTCGCAACCCTTTCTGTCGTCAATTAAAGATGAATTATTTCACATAAAACTGATGCAAATTTCGGATACTGTAGATCTAAGTGATTTCGTTCAAATTTAATTTCTTTGCACAAATCTATGTCGAAACGGCCCTTATTGAATTTAAACTTGTTGGATGTGCTGTCCAGTGATCCCTCGCCCATGAGACGAGCCGCGCTCGCTGCGCCTGTGAGGTATGCAGCCCAGCTAACGCCGTGTGTTTCTCTCGCAGCTCCTCGCCGCCCTCGTGGCCGTGGCCGCCGCCCGACCCCAGGAGTACCACGACGACGTCTTCCACTTCTCCACCAAGGTGAACCCCGAGAACTTCGTCAGGTCCAGCCTGGCCCAGCCCAACTACCAGCAGCAGCAGGTGGTGGTGAAGAACGTCCCGGTCTACAGCCAGGTCCGCCAGGTCCACGAGGTGCACCACGTGCAGCACCAGCCCTCCGTCCTCTTCCGCTCCGTCGAGCAGGAGATCCCCGCCATCAGCAGCCTCCACACCCACCACGTGCACCAGCCCGCCTTCTCCCAGGTACGGTGGTTCATTAAAACTGCATCTAGAAAGAAAATTAATTATGGTTTTGGAGTACATGAAGACGAAGGCCTCTGGGACGAATTTTGAAAGTATATGTTTGTGCTTGCTGCAGGTGTCCACCTCCCATGTGAGCCACCAGGTCGTGCCCGCCACCACCTCCGTTGTCTCCTCCCGCTCTTTCTCCGCGCCTCAGTTCGCCAGGCAGCAGTACTCCGGCAACCAGTACTCCGCCGGACAGTACTCCGCCGGACAGTACTCCGCCGGACAGTACTCCGCCGCGGAGCCCAAGATCAAGATCCTGAGGCAGGTCCAGGAGTTCGACCCCGTCGGTATCTACAAATCCAAGTGAGTCCCGTCGTAAGAGCGCAGCAAGTTAGAATTGGTGCGCCACAGCTGGTTCTGTCAGCGTTACACGCCGACATGGTCGCGATGAATGCGAGAAAGGAAGGACAGTTGTCGCTGAAAGTATAGAGCCCGTATTAGTAACCATACTATTTAAAACTAATATCTGGTATCCATCCATATTTGGACAACTAGAACGATTCGATTTGTACATACTATCAAGAGAAAGAAACACAGAGAATTCGGATTTGACTTTTCGAGAAATGTGCAGTGATTGGCAGAAGAATTTCAAGGAAAGTTATTAAAATTATCGAAAGAGTGGGACTCGAACAATGAATCTTCCAAGGCTGAGTCGAGATTTCTAACCAGAAACAGGAACAAACATACAAGTATCGCCTACCTAACCGTTTCGATGTGTCTGTTGCAGCTACGAAACCGAGAACGGAATTTCTTCCGACGAGCAGGGTACAGTGAAGGACATCCAGGCCAAGGAGGGCCCCGTGGCCGCCAAGCAGGGCTCCTACTCCTACACCGGCCCTGACGGCGTCGTCTACTCCGTCAACTGGATCGCTGACGAGTTCGGCTACCGGGCCGCCGGCGCCCATCTGCCCGTCGCTCCCGAGATCCCCGCTGAGATCAAAGAGTCCCTCAGGCTGATCGCCTCCCAGCCCCAGCAGCAGTACGACGACAACGGCAACCTCCTCAGGTCCCAGTTCTAAGAAGGCGTCTCTCAGCTACCAACACTCCAAGACTGAAGCAAAATTACTATTTATGATGAACCTCGCTATGCCTCAGGTTATTGAGAAACTAATTTAAAGAGCTGTTAGTGAAATTGACTTTTGCTGTGACTTATCAGCGACAAAAACATAGGTGCAAACTGACTGAAAAATAAATTTGAATTTCAAAATGATTGCCTTCTTCTTAATTTTTAATCCACTCTTTTGTTTTTGAACGGATAGATACCACTGTTTTGACGAGATGAATTATGACACACACAACAGTTAGACATTTCTGAAAACAGACTGAAGCCATAGAAAAAAAGCGAGGGTCGGATCTCTCAGGAAGTCCAGTCTGGTAGTCTATGATAGTCCACCGGAAGCCCACGGATCCAGGAGTCTAAAAGTAGAGTTTTTTTTGCCTATTTCCAGGGGTTACGTACAGTTTATTGCCTACATTTAATGCGGCGCTTTAGGGAGTCCAATGAAAGTCCAAGAAGTCTGGAAGTCCGGCGTACAGCATTCGCTCCAGTGATACCCCTCGGAGCTTCGCAGAAATAGAGCGACAAAGTCAAATCGGTACAGAAAAGAAAAGTATTTTCTTCAGTCGGGGACGGTATAGTTAATTTTGAGCAACCTATGGGCGCAAGTGGTCTGTCTGTACTGGTGTTCTATCATTACGAAATGGAGTTTGACGGAAAATTAGAAAAGTTGTCTTGGACAGCAGATGCTCGGGATATGCTGCTCCCCCCCTAGTGCTTTATAATTTCGAGACAAGCATAAACAAATCCCCGGCGCCACCAAAAATTAGCTCGTCCAATCTCGGTGTAAACAATTTCAGCACGCATATTAATTAACCTCCGGTAAAAAAAAAATTCTAATATAATACGTACAGACAACATGATGGACAGTGTCAGGCCCGCGAGTAGCTTTGAATCTCGCGGCCAACAAAAGAGGAAATGTCGATGCAGCTGACAGTGCTGCGCCCGCTCCGCGGCACTGAAAAGGGTGCGCGGTGCGGACACGCGTCAGACGCGTCACGGCCTCCACATAGTGTGCACCGGTGTGCACGTACCTGTGCCAGAAAGTAAGTGCTCGGTTGTTCTCGAGTATTGTTTAAATTCAGTGCCTTCCTTTGAATACCCCCACTACGTCTATATTTGTTATCACTCGACTGAATTCATCCGCCAGGTATTCCGACTATCAGAGTTCGGAATATCCCTAGGGAAGAGCTGCAGCGCAGTTTATAACACAGACAGTCATGGTAGTGATCTCAAACCGGCCGCCATTAGCTTCCTTACTTGAAGTTGATAAAAATAAGCAAGGAACGAGATCTGAACTGTGAACCATAAAGCCCCGAGATTCATCCCCAGTGACAAGTGCTGCCGGAAGCTTTGTTGAAAAGATAGGTGTACCCAGATAACGTTGATTTGCACTCTCAGATTCACACCAACTTCATTGGCAGAGCGGTTATTATTGCGCCACGAACGAGTCTTTATAGGTATCTTCCCCCGCTGACAAAAGCAAGGTGACCCTAAAAATAAAAACGTGATAGTACTAGGGGGTGATCAGAGCTCCAGACGAGTGTCCGTCATAGTACAGTGGGTACCTCAAAGCTCGGAGATTACGCACCGCCCCAGACGAAAGGTGAAGGACGTTATGTTTCCGGCCACTCTGATCACACAAAATAAAGGTGTAACTAGGAGTTATTGAAGTTTCTTTGTTTTCAACACCTCTTGCCAAGTCTCAACCCGATCTCTTAATATATAAGCAGAGAGAGTATGGCTTATGATCAGTCTTGTGTTTACCGCCAAGCAGTCATGAGGTTCATTGTGAGTATCCTCTGCGGGTCTTGCCCTATCTCCACAATAAACAAGTCCCTGTGCGAAAGGATGACATCTAACTGCAGTCGATTCGACACCGATGTTGCGTATTTCCCGTTTTACGTGTCGGTTTCGACTCAAAAAAGGTTCAGATTCAGAAATTTACTTTCTAGCGACGTTATTCGATAAAATATCGCTCTAATTTTCATTTCACACAGGGGTGTTCTCGAAGGGCAGTAAGGGGTCGTCCATCTAGGACCTAGAATGTCCAGGTACAATCTGTTTGTTTTGATCCCGTCACCCCCTGTTTTCCGGAATGTTGCCTACCTTTACCATTCCCCATGGATCAAGATAGATTTGGGCGCATGGATGTTCTTTACGGAAGGCCCCTAAGAATCCTTGGAGCCCGCGGGGTGGTTATAAATCTAATTTCATTCATCCCCCGCAGGTGTTCGCCGCCGCCCTGGCCGTTGCCGCTGCCGCCCCGCAGCAGTTCGGGAGCTACAAGAAGGTGACCACGGTGCAGACGACGCACTCGGCCCACCCCGCCGTGCTGCCCGTCCACGCCGAGCCCAGCCTGTTGCTGAGGGAGAGCGCCCACCACGAGGCCCACCACCAGGCCCACCACCAGGCCCACCACCACGTGGCTGCCCACCACGCCGCCGCCAGCAAGGAGGCCAGCGCCACCATCCTGGAGCACGACTACCAGATGCAAGAGCCAGGCATCTACAGGTACGGGTTCAAGACCGACAACGACATCCAGATGTTCCAGCAGTCCTCCCTGGGCCGTGAAGCCTCCCCCGCCGTGCAGGGCTCCTACTCCTACGTGGCGCCCGGCGGCGAGAAGATCACCGTGGAGTACTCCGCCGACGAGAACGGCTTCCACCCCATGGGCGCCCACCTCCCAGTGGCCCCCGCGATCCCCGAGGCCATCGCCCGGGCTCTCGAGTGGATCGCCGCGCACCCCGACCCGGAGGCAAACAAGTGGGACAACGAGGCGAACTGACTGCAACTGACTAGATGAAATAAATTCCAGAGAACTGAACTCAACCTGCTCTGTTGTCTTCTTGACACCCTGCTATCATTACATTCGCGAATCGCCTGCAGCACACTCCCAAGCAGAACTATAATGATTAAAAACACGTCCAAAAGAAATTGAGATGGTCTAGAAAAGTCAGGGAGAAGTTCGGGAATGTGACGGCATGTCAGGGAGACTTCACACCAGCAGCTTTGAATGCACCACCTTTGGCACGGATCTCGGTGTCAGAGTGGGTAGAATGCTTGAATCTAACGCCGGAGGATGACGGTTCGAATCCCATCGTACCGATATTTTTCAACATCTCTCTTCGTCCGTCAAGCATTCAAGAGGATAAAAATCGAACCTTCATATTCGCTCATCACTTAGCCAAGCCTGCAAAGGCGCAGACGGGTGTCTAGTGTACGATGTACCCGGGTGAAACGAACCGCCTTGTGGCGCGGGTGTTCGAATACCGGGGAAACGTTGAATCTGGCCTTAACAATATGAGTGCTTTTGCATTCTGTGATTCAAGAGTTTTGGGGAAAGAAGCGCGATGGCTGGCCCGGCTAGTCCGCCATTTTGTCTTGTCGTCATTGGCGCCGTCACAGCATCGGCCACTGTTCAATATAACGGACTAGCCGGGCCAGCCATCGCGCTTCTTTCCCCCCAAACTCTTGAATCACAGAATGCAAAATCGCGCCTCGC
>CABIKL010004207.1:0-10005 GCA_902196195.1 Aptinothrips rufus | reverse complement strand
AGAAGGGGGGGCGGGGGGGGGGGGAGAAGACGTACATCAGCATGGCCATCGCAGGCCCCTCACCTCAGGTGGGCCGTCACAGTGTCTATCAGGGTGCAGTGCGATGCATGGGGAGGACGGGGGCGGACAGATCGGAGCTTAATGCTATGCTAATGCCACACCCCGTGCATACTGACAAAGACAACCAGCTTACTGCGCTTCCTGCACCTCTTGTTCGTATTCTTCTTTATTCTCTCAGCCAGCGTGTGGTGTGATTCCAGAGATGCCTCCTCCTGCTGAGGCAGCTTTTCACGGAAAAGTTCTCAAAAGTTTTTAAAACGTTATTGGCATAGTTGCTGAATTGCAAGCACTCTGTAGCATATATGCCGCCAGTAAAGAAGAAGGAACTACGTCCCTGATGACAAAAATCGGTTCAATTTCTGAATTAGCAATCTCAACGCGTGCAATTTAAGCATTGGTGTGTAAACTGGTTAGGATCTATTCAGATTGGAGATTTTTTTAAAATCAGATTTCCAACCTCTGTGACCTTGCCACGAATGAGCATACTTCCTTTTTTTTTTGCAATTTCATGCTCGTGCGTAAGAGTGAGATAGCGCTATGCTTAGCTCTCTTAGCTCGCGCTTTGCAGGCCTCTGGACCCAGCGCTGGGGAGCTCTGCACACGGAGGTGTGCTTCGAGCAATTAGACGAGCAACTTTAACTGTGTACATTGCCTCCCCCACCCTCTGCCATCGTGGGAAATTCACCGCCCTTCCCTCCCTTCCCCTTCCCCGCCCTTCCCTCCCTTCTCCTTCCCTCCCTTCCCCTTCCCCGCGCCTCCCAGGCCGACTGGTGCACAAAGGAAGGCCAAGATGTTCCTGAGCTACGCCTTGACCGTGACGGCACAGGGCTCCGCGGGCGGGGCGGGGCGGGGCGGGGCGGGGCGGGGCGGGGCGGAGCGGGGCGGGGCGGGGCGGGGCGGGGCGGCACGGGCATGAGTCACACCGTCCACTGGACTGAACTGCCCAAGTCTAACCAGCACGCCTCAGAATCGTGTCATTTGTATTGACAGGTCCATCAGTACTGCGGTATTTTTCTGACCCGTACTGACCTTTCAGCAGTCAAAATAAGCAATGGTACCAAAAATTTACAAACTGTGCTAAATTTCAGCTGTATTGCAGAATAGGCTGTTGTAGGTTCGTCTCTTGACAATTAGCTCTTTTGCTGGAATCGACTAACTAAAATCGATCAGCCGGGCGAGTTCCCTAAGCAGATCAAAATTTTGCACAATTGCTAAAACGTTTGCTCGGCTGCGAATCTTTGATATTTTTACTTTTATATATGAGTCGTACCTACGTGCTATGAACTACTGAATGAATAGTTCACTTCGGTTCTGATAAAAGGATCATGGAGTCTTCTCAAAATAAGTAAGAATGCAATCAGCAGGGAATCGCACACACGCCGAGTTGTGTAGTAACGTCGCAGTCACAACCTGCGGCGGTCCTACGAGCGCGGGGTATGTATTACATCCCAGACCTCTGCAGGGCTCTAGTGACGCAGTGCTATGCTGATTCGGTTCCGGGCAACAATAATTATCGGGTTCCTTCAACCGAATCATAAGGCAGCTGTCCATACGGACAAAACGAAGAAGTAATTTACCAGATTGCAATTATATTTTTGTGCTTCGTCTTCTTTGCAGCAATGCCTGCTGACGGCTCCCCGTGCAGTGTCGAACTTGTTGAGCCGCACAGTAGACTCATTGGTCTTCTGTCTTCCCTCCGCCTCCGACCCCCTCCCCCGCCCCAACCTGCCCGCTCCTTATCAGAGAATACATTACCTGCTGGCAGTGCAGGGCGAAGGCCACGGGGGCGGCTGGGCGGGGGCGGGCGGGCGGGGGCGGGCACGGGCCGTGGCGCGCAGTGATCAAGTGGTCCTCTCCTCTTCCAGGCCCGGCCTAGTCCGGAAGGCAGAACTATGGAGAACACTCTCAGGTGGAATCGTAGAAAGGTGGCCTCGTCCCTGGACGATTGTTATTAATGATACCTTTCGCGTTTCGTTTAGCTCGGGTTTTTCTAAAACAAATTCGTTTGGAGGTTGCATTTTCGATACAGATCCGGGTCTTGCAGCCACCGATTATGATGATTGAATAGGAAACGGCCAGTCAGGAATCATGTCCAAAACATTTAAGAAAAACAACGCATTTTTTTCAAAATCTTCACGTTTTTGTTTTGTTTTAATTTTTTGTTCTGAAAAATTAGAAGAAAAAATCAGCGGTTTGTTTGCTAAGGGTCTAGATAATATTTGTCAATTATTTTCGCATTCAGTTTCCGACCGGTATGTTCCTATGATTGAATTTTTGACCTGGCTGGAGCAGGAGCCAGCGATGCATAGGGGACGGAGCGCACCCAGCCGCCCCGCTCCCGGGAGGCAGGCAGCCCGGCCTCACGCTGCGTGTGTTGGGTTGCCTACCTGGCCGGCACACTGCGCAGGTTAGTGTCGTGCTCATTTCACCCCTACCCTGGGTAGGTCACCTGCTGCCAGGGTCCCATGTGGAGCAGTTGCTGCCTGCCCAGCATTCGTCGTGGTATATGCGGAGTATAGCATGGGAAAACAAATTTTAAGGTGAAGTTTCGTAATTGGTTTGTACTTACGAGAGTATGTGTGTATTTCTATTTTACAGTGTTTACAATTAATGTATACATATAGTCGTAATGTAGTACTAACTTTGAAAAGCAGCGGGTTTCAATGCGTTATGCTTCGTTTCTCATGTTTGAATCGACTCCACGTCGGTGGTGATAACAATGATTGAATAATCATTCTTTCCATCCATACTTCACCACACAGAAAAAACAAAGCCGAGATTCAAAACTTATTTCTGAAAGTTATCTTGAGACTTATTTCAAAACGCGTTTCGAAGCTTTCTTGATCATGTTTTGGAATACGTCTCAAAATGACCTCTGAAAATGTTTTTTACGCTTGGTTTCTGAGTCGGATTGCCCCAGAATCCGCCTTTTAGTTTTCATATTCTGCTCAGTCCAAAGGTGATACTGTACAGGTACAGAGTAGCAGAAGATGCCACCGATGAGTAGTTTCACTCTCCTCGATCTGATGAGTCTTGGTCTGTTCAGCTCGAGGAGTATATCGCAGCGTTCGCCATCAGCGTTGCCATTGACACTGTCTTCTGTGAGGAGGTTTCAATGAGGGTCGACTAGTTTCAAATGGCCTCATACTGCCGCCAATCTTCGCGTCAGGAAACGCATTTTTTGTTTTTCGGAGTCTACGCCTCAGCTGCAGATTTTCTCACGTGTCCCTGAAAAGGAAAGAAAGAAGAATAAGATTGGAGTACCTAACCCACGTGCGCGCGCACACACACGCACACACACAAGCACGCAGACAGCGGCACTTTTCCAACTAACTGCACACTGCTGAAATACCTCACTGAATCTCGCTGTGGTCACGTTGAAGCCGTTGGTGCCGTTGGTCTTGCCGTTGATGTGCGCGCTGACGGGGTTGACGGCGTCCTCCTGGGGCAGCTCCTCGTCCTCCAGCTCGCTCAGCACCGCGTCCAGGACGTCCACGAAGGTGTCCACGTTCTGAGCGCTGAACACCATGGGGGGCTTGAGCTTGAGCACGTTCCTGTCCGGGCCGTCCGAACTCAGCAGGATGTATTCGTCCTTCATCCTGAAGGGCACAAGTAGCCCCGATTAGAGATCTGTAGCTGCACTGTTTTTGGGATTCCGGTAATTTACAGTATTTTTTTGATGGCAATTTCAAGACTATGGTTATTGCAATTCATGTTTTTAGTCTGATAATTTTTGACCAAATGACTGAAATTACCATTACTTTACTTGGTAAAAAGCAAATTACCATAAAAAATTCTGGTAAAACTGTTACCAGCAATTTTTCATAAGGAAATGAAATGACCAACTTGAAATTGCAGTGCGCTGACCTGGACAGGACGTGTTGCGCCTCGGCGGTGGCCGGAGTGCGGGCCTCGCGGTCGGACACCAGCTCGATGCCGATGAACAGTCCCACGCCGCGCACGTCCCCGACGAGCGGGTGTCGGTCCTGCAGCTGCCGGCAGCGCTCCAGCAGGTGCTCGCCCACCTCCTCGGCGTGGCGACGCAGGTCCTGGTCCTCGATGACCTGCAGCACCGCGTTAGCCACGGCGCACGACACGGGGTTCCCGCCGTACTGCAAGCAGAGGGCAGCCGTCAGTCGCCCCCGCACAGCGCGCTCAGCGGGAAGCAGCACGACCCGTGCAGCCCCCAGGGCTGGTGAGGGCTAAAGACCTGGATACTTGGCAAAGAAACGCGATGAGCGCAATTTCTCATACCACGCCTTTAGTTGTCATACTGGGCTGGTGCGGCAGTCGCAGCAGTTGTCTCCCCAGTCACTAGTGAAGATGGCGGGCTAGGCGCGACAGCCATAGCGTTTCTTTGCCCAGTATCCAGGTCTTTAGTGACGGCAGGAGCAGCGAGGGAGGCAGGGAGGGGAAGGGGAGGGTGTGGACGGGACGGGACGATTCGCTACCCACCGTGTTGAAGTACTCCACCCCCGTGTCCCGGAAGCTGTCCGCCACGGCCCTGGTGGTGATTACCGCGGCCACCGGGTAGCCGTTGCCCATGGGCTTGCCTGTGCAAGAGAGACAGAGCGTGCAGTCGCTCCCCGTCGCCCCCCATCCACTGGCACGCCCTCGGCTGCCCTAGGCTGCCCTAGGCTGCTCAGGCACGTAATTAGGCCGACCAAAAGGGGAGGGCGATTGTTCGAATATTGCCTACATTCAGAGGACAACGTGTTGCCAGTTGCCTACCTCGCGGGCGCCGGCCAAAGGGGGAGGGGCGATCGCCCCCATCGCCCCCATCGCCCCCCCCCCCCCCTAATTACGTGCCTGAGGCTGCTGCCCTAGGCTGCCCTAGGTTCGCTCGTGACTTCCCTAGGCTGCCGTAGGCTGCTCTAGGCTGCCCTAGGCTGCTGCCCTAGGCTTCTGCCCTAGGCTGCTGCCCTAGGCTGCTGCCCTAGGCTGCTGCCCTAGGCTGCCGCCCTAGGTTGCCGCTTTACGCTGCCGCCCTAGGCTGCCCTCGGCTCGCTCGTGACTGCCCTAGCAGGCTGCCCTAGGCTGCCCTAGGCTGCCCTAGCAGGCTGCCCTAGGCTGCCCTAGGCTGCCCTAGGCTGCCCTAGGCTGCCCTAGGCTGCCGCCCTAGGCTGCCCTGACTGCCCTACCCTGCCTCCAGTCCAGAGTCCTAAGCAGTAGTGCTGCAGCAGTGGCGCCGCCTACTCACCCATGGTGACGATGTCGGGAATAATGTCCTCGCCCTGCAGCTGGAAGGCCCACCAGTGGGTGCCCACCCGGCCGAAGCCCACCTGGACCTCGTCAGCGACGCACACGCCGCCTGCCGCCCGGACGTGTCTGCAGGCGAAGAGACGCGCTATGAATGCAGTGCAATGCAAGGCAATGCAACGCAATGCTACGCAATGCATCGCTCGGCGGTACCGTGGGTTGTCTCCCCGCCGTTACCCTAACCTATCCTACCCTAAACTAACCTAACCTAACCTAACCTAGGCACCTGCGGTTGTTACCTGAAGACCTCGCGCAGGTAGTTGGGCGGCGGGATGACCTGGCCGCCGCAGCTCTGCAGACTCTCGGCGATGTAGCACGCCACGCCGGCGCCCCGCTCCGCGCTGAGCTCGCACAGCCTCCTCACGTCCTCGGCGTACAGCGCGCCCATGTCCTCGCCCGGGTGATCCCGGTCCCGGTACTTGCCGCGGTACACGTCCGGACAAGGTGCCTGTGGGGTTGATCAGCACCAAAAATACAGTCTTGAATTTCAATCAGTGAGAATTTTTATGTTTTCAAGAGGTCTCCATGATCCGTAAAAAAATAGAGAGAAGAAACAATGTGAACTATCGTTTCTTAAAATTTAACTTTTTTGACGTGCGCGTGGTAACTAACTTGCACTGATAAGGATTGTAAGATAGAGTACCTACCACATGAACCCAGTCCGCCTGCTTGTGGCCGGGTATTTTGTTAAATTTGTACGGTGAGATTTCGATTAGGGATGAGAGGTGGCCATGGTACGCGCTGCGAACAGTCAACACCAAAAGCAAGGTTCAGCTTCAGCTCAGTTCAAGTACATAACAAAATTAAAAATGTGAACATCCTGCCATAGATTTTTGCAAAGGGTAACATTTTTTACGTCATCTTGCAACTAATTTCAAAACGCGTTTCAATCGAGGTTGCAATGGTTCTGATGATTTTCGGATACTTTTCAAAAATAAGACGAAAAATATTTTATTTTCTGTTTTTAAATTTCTGATCTGGTTGGATTTTGTTTCTTCTTCGGGCTTTCCCACACGGACACTTCCTCTTCAGACTTCCTGTATACTCCCCCTGGACTTCCTTTAGGGTTCCTGTGTACTCCCCTAGACTCCGCTACTCACTGGTCGAGTGTGATGACGTCCTGGTGCCCGGTGTGGGCGCGGGCCAGCCGCAGGGCCAGGTCGTTGGCCTCGGACCCCGAGTTGACGAAGAAGCAGACGGAGAGCGGCTCGGGAAGCAGGTCCGTGAGCCTCTGCGCGCACATCACCAGGTTGTCGTGCAGGAAGCGGTTGTTGGTGTTGAGCACCGACAACTGCCTGGAGGCGGCCGCCACAACATCCGGCTGGCAGTGCCCCACTGCAACAACCAGCCCTCTCTTCACTCTTAAAACCTAAAGGATTTTAAGCATACGTTACTACAAAGCATTGTCCTTGTTATACGAAGAAAATGTTTGTGTTTTTATATATATGAGCGAAGAAAATTCGTCGTAAGCGTACGTATGCTTGAAATCCTTCGCATAACGAAGAAAACTGTTCGCAGACGAAGCAATCCTACTTAGTGTTTTAGTAGTGTTTTGCGGGTTTTCTTCCTCCTTTTCCTCAAATATATTTTTTTTTACAGGTTGATCTGCGTAGAATAATTATGCAGATATCAAATTATTATTTTTAAAATCAAAATGATTATTTTGATCTTGATGTCGTGTTTCTTCTCGCGATGCTTGTATATTTTTGGTCAGTTTTCTTGTTATAACTGAATCCTCTACTGAAGTAAGAGTACTATCGGCGGTGTGATCCCCCTGCCCTAGCGCTGGGTGAGGGTGGGCCAGGATGGGCCTGGGGAGACCTGGTGCTGAGTTAGAGCTGCCTCTGAGATGCTCTTCGCGGTCGCTCTTTTTGCGCAAACAGACGAGATATGGCGGTGGCAAAACGAGGCGATAGTGTTTTGATGAGCGGTACTGTGTGCTCTGGTTCTGGCTCGTGTTATCAGACTGCCGACGGAGGCGTGAAGATCTTCAGTCCCCTTTCGTCACAGAGCACCATAACGAACTGCCTCGGAGGTCACACGTGAGCGAGGACTGCAGCCCGAGCATCGCACCGCCCTAGAGCACTCGCTGCAGGGTGAGAGCATAGTCGCACCGATATCAGGTCGATAGTCGATCGATAAGACGTCGCGTCTCGTCGACAAACCTTTTAATCAAGGCCAAGCTGCCCCCACCCGCGCAGCCTAGCTGACCGATATAGTTAGCAGAGAGAAGTTAGCACAAGAAGCGAACTGAAAACGATTGAGACATTCTCTTGAGCGTTGGCTCTTAGCTAAGTTATTTGTCCATCGGGGTGGGGGAGTGAAGCGGAGTGGAGCTCGTTGCTTGTCAACCTAGTCATTGACCTGTCGCAGACAAACTGCACTGGGACGGAGTTGTCAACGAGAAGGAATTAATGACAAGTACTTATTTTTCGACCGCCAGACAACGAGCCGTAGGCCTCGTTGCCGTAAACGCCGGCAAGCACAAACAAGAAGAAAGAAGAAGTTACAAATTGAGTCGCCACGCTTGAGACGCACGACCTTTCGACATGATGATTGCGGGGACCCAGTTGGACTACATGGAGAGAAATGTCTCGATCTTTCCCTTTGACGGATATCATATCATATCGGGCTCTGATATGGCGAGCTAATGACTCGATATCGGAGCAAAGCCCGGGATTGAAAGTCACAACACATTTCGGTATCATCGGACTCGAATGTTTTCACGATCGTAGCATAGTACCTGCACTGCATGGCAAAGTCAGTCACCTCTGATACGCGCGACTGGCTCAAGATTATCGCCCTGCTCGGCTCGGCTCTGCCCGGCTCGGCTCTGCTCGGCTCGGCTCGGCTCGGCTTCGCTGCACGCTACCGTCAGGTGCTGTGGCGGGGTGACACCTCGCAAGGTCGACTACAGGTTGCACGGCGACAAGAGGACTTCCCCCTCTGATCCTGGTGCTCTCCATAGCACGCCCCGCCCCGTCCCGCCCCGCCCCGCCAAGCCGTGTGCGTTCACCGTGTTCTTTGCACAGTGACCGTTGTCTGTCTGACTCGTGCTGTACAGCCTGTCGTCATCGCTCCGGTTGCCGGGCAAAAGTTTGACGGAGCGCTGCAGCAACTTATTCCCAGTCAAAAATACCTTTTCGATTCGATATCGTTCTTGTCGATATTTTGTCGATCACAGCTTACCTTTTTTTTTTGCTGAATCGACAAGTAAAACAGTCGTCTCGGCATCGACTTGACGCTAATTCGTCGTTTCCGGAAACATATCAGCGTCTATTCGACGTCAAATATCGACAACAAAATTGTCGATATCGAATCGACATCGCAGCGACAAATTATTTTTGGCTGGGTTCTGACGTTAGTGCAGTATACTTCGTGCCTGACCAGGAGCACGGGCTCGTGTGGACCGACGTGTCCTAATCGTTGACCCCGATGGGTGTCACTGGTGTCACGTTGAACGCTGGCGGGCGATCTGAGACCCTCGTTAAGTCCGGTCCAATGAGTGCTAGTGAGTCGACACACGTGGCGGCCTGGCCCGGCCCGGCCCCACATCACTTTACTCACCGTGCGCCACGTTGTTGATGCAGTCGAGGTACGCGCGGCCCTGCTCGTCATACATGTACTGCCCCTCCGCGCGCACGATCTTGAGCGGGTCCGAGCGGAAGAACAGCTTGCAGGACTCTCTGAAGATGGAGGGGGGAAAACATCTATCATTATTTATTTTTGCTTCATTAACTAACACACAATCCAAAAAAAAAAAACACGAAATTTGCTGAATTTTGGGATAAAATGCCGTCGACCGAAGTCGCAATGTGTGCGATGTCGGTCATAGACTGTACGTGCTTAATGTCAGAAATGAAAAAATGTAAGTTTTTCTGAAGTTTAAGTACAGTACAAAGTACAAAGTTTATTTTCTTGCAGGAAATTTTCCGTGTCTTTTACAGTTTAGAAATACATTGTTATTTCGAGGGAAAGAGGCCCTAGTCCTCTTGACCTCTGGTACCTTATGAATGGCTGCAGCCTTACAGAGTAAACAGTATTTTGCAAGTCTGGAGAACGAGTGCGAATGACTTGTAAACATCCTAGATGAAGGATATTCTTTATATAGCAGACAAATGAACCGCAGCCAGACCTACTGGTGACACCATTATGTCGCCTTTAACGACTGTGTGTGTGTTATCAGGCGGCAGTCACGCGTGCCTATCTATCCATCAAGGAACTGGACCGAAAAGAGAAGAAAACTTCAGTCCACAGCTTTAAAAGGCCGTCTTAGTTCGCCAAGTAAACTTTGTGGTGCGAGATTGTTCCCTAAGTCAGTGAGGGTACAGACGCCCGTCCAGCCTTGGCCTATTCGAATCGGCTGGTGTTTGCGTCTGTTCGCGCCCTCCGCTACACTGTAAATTTTTTGTCATCAATTCGCACTGTCAGCGAACTGGATGAAAGTTTCGTTGCTAATTTTTTTCACTAAGTGACAAAAAATTTTCAGAGTGTGTTTACACCCTGAGACTGAGCTCTCTGTCCTCTTGTGTGCAAATCCGTGCAAAGCCGACGTGACAGACACCAGAGCCGCTCAGGCATGTTGCCAGTTACCATGCACGACGGATTCATTAGTATCAAAGATCCAACCGAGGCGCTTCATACTCGTATTCATAGCTTCATAAAATTCAGAGGGGGGGGGGGGGG
>CABIKL010004206.1:0-10005 GCA_902196195.1 Aptinothrips rufus | reverse complement strand
GGGGGGGAGGCTCGACCTGTATTATGTGAGTTATGTGCCCCCTTCGTCCCCCACCCAAAACAAGTCTAAGACATCTTGCTCGACCTTAAGTTTCAGTGCTTACCTTCCCTGGAATAATCGTCAGACGTGGATTAGATCTCGTCGCCCTCTTTCCATTAGAAGAGGATAAGCCTTTTCTCAACCCCCACCCCCTCCCCCAAACTTTTAACGTCGTGGCTTCGGGCCTGATGGTCAATTTTCACAGATTTCTTCGACAGAAAGAGTTCAAATGCTGCTCCTTTCAAATCAACGCGCGTTTCCCGCCGGCAGGACAGCGCACTCTATCAGCGCCACCGGGTAGCACGACCAGGGGCCGTGGAGTATTGACGCTTAGAGTGCTGCTACGTTGTTTGAGTTTGGTGTACTTACAAAGATATCTATATAACTTTACTTACTTAATTACAATATTTATTTATTTATTTCTTTATCTTTCTAAACGTGCAATATCTTTCTAAACGTGCAAGTGTTACTGCAGTAACAATTGCGAACCTTTCTGGCCGCCTCCTCACACGGCAGACGCTATTTCACTTATGTACACAGTTAAACACTTTAGGAAGGATGGCCTTAGGAAAGATGGGGAGTTCCGGCTTTTCGTACATAGCGACCGAATTTATAAGAATGATTTGCAATACTTACAAATTTTACGGGGTTACGAAAACTTTCGTTAGTATCACGAACTTTTGGTAGTATGTAAGTTTAAAATGTTACTGTTAAAATAAATTTTGTCATACTAACGAATTATGTTGAAAGTACTTATAATTTTTAAGTATATAAACGTTTAAAAAGTTAAAATGCTATTTAATAAAATGCCAAAATTACAGTACTAAAAACCTACGTAGGATTGCTTCGTTACATATAACAAAAGATTTTCTTCATATTATGAAGTATTTCAAGCATACGTAAGCCTACGAAGAATTTTCTACGTAAGAACATAGAATCTTCTTCGTGTAACAAAGAAAATTATTTGTAATAACGTAAGCTTAAAATCCTTTGTAAGGCTTTAACAGTGAAAACCGACTGAGTGTTATTACTGAATCTTAAGACCTACATATTAAAAGAAGAAACGGAAAAGTTCAACTAGTCGTCCGTTTCAATTCGCTGAGTTTTATTTTTCGATCGTCTTGTGGGCTTGACTCTCCCGGCAGGTCAACTTCCGTATTTGACAGAGGCTTACGTTCAACTTGTGCACTAAGCTGTTGCCCCTCCGTGCTTGATTGTGGGAGCTGCGGTAACTGCATGCTTGGCGTCGGGAGCTGCTCCAGCTGTTGGTCCAACCAGAGGCGCATTGCTGCTACGTTGAGGTACAGTTCCGGCAGCGTCCCCTTACCGCAGTCCAAACCGTACGCCACCACGCCTGCCAACTGGTAGTGACCACCCGCTCCCCGGCACACCAATGGACTCCCTCCGTCTCCCTGCGAACATGTCCGAGTGGCCCACGGTTATTGCATATCATATAGTCTACGAACTTCAAACGCTGCTACTTCGAAATTTATGTAATGAATGATTCCCGTGGGTAACGGGGTTAACTAACTCGTCGGCAAATAACTGTCTATTTGAGGATACCCTGGCGATTGATAAAGTAACAGCAGCGTCGTAAGCGACATTGATTCATGATTCTAACGCCAAATCGACCTCATAGCAACACTCAGAACGACGGGTTTTCGACATGTAACATCGATTTCACGTGGTTTCAATTTCGTATACAGAAAACTTTAAAGCCCCTTTTTACTCGTTCTTTACTACTTCCTTACTTATTCTACTATTAATACTAATACTATTCCAATACTTGGTAGTAAGAGAACGAGTATTGCGCTAGGCATGTCCGGGAGGCCCCCCTTAAAACTTTCGACCCAATAGAAGGAGATATGTGAATGAGGGGGCATTCAGCAGATATCATGATGTAGTTTGCGAAATGAATATTTGCAGAACAATCTACGTTACGGTTACGTATGCGTATACGTGATGTGGCGTAAAAAATGATAAAAATTTTAATGTCATGTGGGGGTATTCTGCAGATATCGTGATGTTGTTTGCGAAATGAATAATTTCATTATGGTATACGTTACGGTTACGTATACGTATAGGTATAATTGCGCAAAAAATGTTAAACTTTTTCATGCAATGAGGGGGCATTCGGCAGATATGGTGATGAAGTTTGCGAAATTAATATTTACAGTACGATATAAGTTACGGTTACGTGTACGTATACGTCTAAAGGCTCAAAAAAAGTTAAAATAGATATGAATGAGGGGGCATTCAGCAGAAATAGTGACGTAGTTTGCGAAATGAATATTTGCAGTAAGATCTACGTTGCGGTTACGTATGCGTATACATGCGTAGCAATTCCGAGAGGCCCACCTTATAACTTCGAACCAATAGAAGGAGAGATGTGAATGAAGGGGTATTCAGCAGACGTCATGATGTAGTTTGCGAAATGAATATTTGTATTGCAATCTACGTTACAGTTACGTATCGTATACGTGATGTGGCGGAAAAATGTTAAAATTTTTAATGCCATGAGGGGGCATTGAGCAGATATTGTGATCTAGTTTGCGAAATGAATAATTACAGTGTGTTCTACGTTACGGTTACGTACACGTACGTAACCAACCGGTTACGTCTACGTACGTAACCAACATAAAATTCTTCAAAATTGCAAACTTTTTGAAACTAACTAATCGTAAGTTCGACGACACAAGTAAAGAACGAGTGCATTTGATAGCGCCAATGAGGCGCTATTCTTGCCTCTCTTGTTCAGTCAGTTTCAACGTTAAAACCGAGGTAGTAACATATCGTTTCGAGACGCACAAATTTCTCACTGCACTGCCATAAAAAAACAAACAGTGAAAACTACAGTTTGCACCGGTCAATGATTTGCCTAGTGCGGCCGTAGTTTTTAAGTACGGTCATAAGTGGGACGGTGAACCGTATCTCTTATAAGAGACCACAGGGGGTTACACCGTACACCGTACTCCAAAAGACCGTTCTTTAAAAGTACGGGCTGAGCAGGCAAATCATTGACCAGGATTTTTGGTAAGGTTGGAAATTCGGGTACGGGTTTTCTGACAGTGTGAGCAGCCGAGATTGACATTCTATTACCACACTGTTAAAAAATAGAATGTTCTGATGCAACGCTCGTTTGTTCTAAATTTTCTAGTATTTTTTTTTTTCAGACTATTGTAACAAGTTCGCTATATTTAAAAGCAGCTACAGTGAATGAACGAACTAGTTCATGCGCATTGTATTGATTGACTGATGCTCCCAGGTGGATAAGATAAGCAATGAGAGATGAAGATGACTCTGATGTTGTCTTCTTACAATAGAAAAATATGCATCGCTATCGATTTGGAGTAAAGTTGCATCAATTTGGGGCAAACTGTTGGATCCAAAAGCAATTTTTTATCCGACTGAAGTTTTTAATAGTTAGGCAAATTGCTTAAATTTGATGGAAATTGGATTTAATTACACTGTTATAAAACTGGCTTTTCTCTGGATGCAATCACCTGAATCGATGACCAGTTCAACGAACCTTGCAGGTGCTCTTGCCCTGTCCTCCCGCGCAGATGAAGCTCTCGTGCAGTTTGAAGTTCTTGCCGATCTCCCTGACGTTTTTGTACTGATCCTCGCAGGTTTCTCTGCTTGTCACTGGCAGTTCAACTCGCCTGAGGAAACGCTGCGGCTTTGGGTCGTCTACAACATACACAAACATTACTTATAGGATTACGAGAGGCACTAAATGATAGGGATCTTAATACTTTGGAGCGCTTGAAGATTTTGTCGAAGCAGAGTTGGCCTAAATGTGTCTGTCTTTTATTCGTTTTGAATCCCAAGATCTAACAGATTTTAAAATTAGATCGGTCCTACAAAGACTATCCTAACTTCTTCCTTACGTTCGTGAACCATCCTAACTTCCAGCAGCGAAGACTATCGTAACTCTAAAGGCAGCTTGGCAACAGTTTTTAAAACAACATTTTAAAGATTTGAGCGGGTATCACAATTTAATGGCAGATGTTTGCTAAAAAAAATTAGAAACCTTATTTCTGACCTAACATCTATGAATTTGTGATAACCCGCTTAAATCTTTAAAACGTTGTCCTAAAAACTGTTGCCTAGCTGCCTTCAGAGTTACGATAGTCTTCGATGCCCTGCTGGAAGTTAGGATAGTTTGCGAACGTACGGAAAAGTTTGGATAGTCTTCGTAGAACCGATCGAATTCTATGGTTGGGTGAAAACTTGAACGTCTTTCAAGTACCTGCTTTGCACTTGTCCTATTTTCAATGAGATGCAGTTATTGCAAAGCAATCAACGTGCAAATGTTTGTACCGTGGTCTTGAAACTCTTTCATTCTGTTCCAATTTTTCCGATGCGCATGATTTATTTCCGAAAAATAGCACACTTTTTCCAATTTCTAGGAGAAACATCCGACCGGAAATTTCTCAGAGTTTGCAAAATTGTACCGAAACACATACAACACATTTAACAGCGCTGACCAACTTTCTGAAAAATTATCGGTAGGTATTTTCTGAGCGTCGTACACAGGTCGTTGTGCTCGGTCTGGATCGGTCTATAGAGTAATGGCCCTATTTTGGGCAACTGGCCCTAATTCGAGCCGCCCCCTTAAAATCATTTGCTGCCAACTGTCGATTCCAAACGGCATTGAAATTTAAAAGTTCACGTTGTAAACTCTTTAATTTTTTTGTCGCCTAGAACCTGACGTAGCCTGCAAGTAATTTAAAGGGGGTGGCTCGAATTAGGGCCAGTGGCCCGAAATAGGGCCATTACTCTATAGGGTGGCCCACCGGCCCACCCGCGCCGTGCCAGAGCAAAGTTAGGCTAGCCCGGCTGGAGTTCTCCTCTCCCACCCGGTTGAAGGGAAGGGGCGAGGAGAGGAGTGCTGCCGCCGGGCTAGCCTAATACCTCTGGCACGGCGCGGGTGGGCCACCTTGTATTGGTAGGTGGTTGCCAGGAAGGCCTTTGCTGGTTGGATTCTTCTATTACTGTGCCCTTACGCCCTTACCAGCCTTCTCACTGCCCCACCCCGAGACGACGCAGCGCTTCCCCTCGAATACACTGCCGTCTCCCGCCTCTGGAAGGCAGACCAGGCCCACATGACCTCCCAGGGCGACGGGCTTGTCCAGAAGCAGCAGGGCCACGTCGTTCCTGAGGTTGCCGGCGTAGAAGTCCTTGTGGACGATCACTTGGCTCACGGTCCGCTCCTGGTGCCGCAGCAACTCCTCCTCGCTCTCCAGGTCCCACTCGCCGACACGCACCCTGATCCAGCGCGTCGGCTTTCTGAGGAGGATTAGAACAGTACCGTATTAGAACAGTTCCCGAATATAAGCATTCAGAAGTTAAATGAATTCATCAACTCATTAAAGCTGAAATTGAGAATGTACGACAGTCAACTGAGATTCTGAACACAAACTGGAGCAGAGACTGAGATGTTCATAGCTTTCTGAGCAATTGTAAACCGCTTAAAAATTTTAAACATCAAAATTTTAAACTATTAAGAACACAAATTTCGATAATCAAGGAACAAACGTGCTCCTATGCTCCGACAATAATGGGAACATTATCTTTGAGTACTGCGCACAAAAATTCATTACACAAAAATGTTACTCAGGAAAAACCAATTTAAGAATATGAGACTATGTAATATGAGACAGATTCTAGATAAAAACTGGAGCAGAGATTGAGATTTTGCTTGCTTTCTGAGGAATTATTGTTTTTGCACAGAAACTGATATGCTACTTACATATTCTAACTTTTGTTTTTACTGAGTACCAGTATTTGTTGGAACAAAAAAAAATAATGGTGTGAGCAAATGTTGACAGAATTTCTTGAAAAAAAAAAACCACAAAATCATTGTGTGAACAGAGGAGTTAAAAGAGTGCAATGTAAATCCTGATGCCCACCTCGCTACGCAGTGGGCCGCGGTGAGCACCACGTCGGCCCTGATGAGCGCTCCGCCGCACTTGAAGCGCTCGCCGTCCGAGTTGTTGAGCAGCACCGCCGCCATCCAGGTGAATTCGCCCGGCCCCGCCTCGCCGTCTTCGTCGTTGTGTATCTTGGTGGCGAAGCCGTCCAAGTGTCGAGTGCCGCAGGTCGAGGCAGGCGTCAGGACATTCAGCCCTTCAGCCGGCGGAGGGTTGGAGGTCTCAGGACGGTCAGGTACTTCGTTAGGGGTGGGAGCATCTGGAGGGTCGCCTGCAACGGGTGGGCTGGGCTCTTCCGGGGTGTTGGATCCCTCCATCAGGTTGGCCAACTGTTGCGGCGTCGCTAGCGGAGGGTTGATTTTGCAGCAGCGATGCTGAATGGAATCACACCCGTCCTGTTTCCTGCGAATAAAAAAATAAAACGATTAGCTTCCTTTCACGCGCTGGTATTTGCAAGAGCGTTACATTTTCGTCTCCATAGAACATACTGCAACGGCTGACAACGTACTCTTGACACCAAAGGTATTTGTACAATTTTGAGCAATCATTTGTACGAAATGAAACCTACGTTTCATAGGCACGACTTTGTCCACATTATACGCACACTTTTTGTGCACATTTGGGTACAAAAAGGAAAAGTCGTACGCATGAAACGCACAAAATCGTGCACTTCAAGCGAAGGTTTAATTCTGTACAAATTGTTCGCACAAAATTCTACAAATATGTTTAGTGTGTTCGAAGTTTATTTCTTCGTGTCGTAATGCAACAGTACAACAGTGATGTAACACATCACATCCAGGGGCTGGTAAAAGGCATGACATTCGTGGATTTTCATTATTTGAATGGTTCGTAGCGGCGGGTAGCTCGATGCGGTATTCTTGTACGGACCAAGTATCGTGAAATGCGGCTTTAGAGACTTCTGCAATGTGGTTGTTTTTTACCTTTAAGAGCAGAAATTTTGAGGACTGAATGGGCTTATAAAAATGTAGTATTAAATTATCTTACACACTGCACATGGAGAAGGCCAGTATCAGGAGACTTCGCATCACAGCAAACGGATGACTTACTTGAAATCCACGATGCCTCTGCCATCGTTGGTGTAAAGACCGGTTGTGTTATCACACAGGTTGAATGGAACGCACTCGCAGTTGTCCTCTGAACCATCCAGACAAGCGCACTGATAAGAAATTTCAAGTTCACGATTGGAAATAATGTGTGCTTTCTCCTTTAAGTCATACAGTCAAATTTGCTGTGTCTTTTCATAATTTTATGCGTCATACGCTCAATTCAAAGATCTTTCCAACAAAAATAATGTCGCACTTGCTGCAGCCAGGGTCACAGTTCACAAAAGCAATATGTCAGTGGTGTCTCGAATAAAAGACGACTACAGACAACGTCAATATTAAGTACCATCAAATAACAAAAAAAATAAAAATCTAAGCGTAATCTTCAGAGCGTTGTGTTTAACAATGTAAAAAAGTGTACCAGTTTTGGGGAGCCCTTCCCCAGAAAAAAAGAAAAGTATCAACAACAGATTTGAAATTTTTGGGTCTCATTTTGAGGATTATGCAGAAATAAATTTTGGAGTGTACTGATCCTGATCAGTTTTGTACAGCTCTCAAAATGACGACCCAAAATTCCAATGCTGGTGTTACTTTTCCCATGTTTCTGGAGAAGGGCTCCCCAAAACAACTATCACTGATTTTGGAATTCCGGTAAATTTACCATACTTTTTCTTATGGTATATTCGAAACTATGGTTATTCAGGCAGGATTGCTAGTGTTTTAAATTTAGAAAGTTTTAACCAGATGGCCTAAATCACAGTTATTTTTCATGTTGAAAAGACAATTACCATAAAGAAATAATCGTAAAATTTTTACCATTTATTTTCTATGGTAATGACCATGCTTTAAAATACAGTGATTCTTTTTTCAGTAAACTAACTTACCGCATTGTAACGCACTGCAGGATACTTATCTTGGCAGTACATACCACCAAAGACTTGGCAGTACAGCGCCGCCTCTTTTGACGAATCAGTCTGTTCGCCAGATTCAACGTCGCCCGTCGCTTGTGCATTTGTAGCTGCAAGAAGTAGCTGCGAGACGAGCACCACTGCCCAGATCTTGACGCCCATCGCCCTGCAGACAATAGAAACAGTAAAAAAATGAAAAATTCCAAACATAGCGATGGATCCTGAAACTCCTTAGAGATATACAAGTCTTATTACTGAATGAAAGTGAAGGAATTAAGAAGATACAAAACAATCACGAAATTTCTTTCGAAGTTGAACAGTAAAGCCTGAAGTTTGTAAGTAAAAATAACGTATTGAATAGAAGCGTTTTCAAAACCTTTCCGAATGACATCCATCCGATACTGCACCCCCCCCCCCCTCCCCCACGCGGCCCCTCACCGACTTAGTTCTGAGAGGCTGCTCCGGCCATGGCGGCCAGCTGGCTTCCTGCTCCTCTGGATTACAAAATGATGTCACGCGACGTGACGAGCTGTGACGTCAATGAGGCACCAGCGTCATGCAGATGCTCTAACCAAACCTGTCTGTATTTAATAAACAGGGTCCGAATATGACCTTTTGAGTCCTAAACGTTCACGCAAAAAAGAGCAACTTGGTACAATGAACTGCTTTATGCACAGTATGAAAAAGTTACCAGTCACTCATGGTTTCCCGACTGTTCGTCTCTCAGTTCCTTCCTAATACACAGAACTATGACATGACAGTTTCTCAGATACATCACTTCCCCCGTTTCAGATTTGAATAGTAGCTTTTTCGACCGACGCTAAGCGAGTTTCGTACAGATACCTGTTTGTGTTGTGCTCGTGCGGTGGGAGAGAAGACTTCTGCTGGATCAGTGTGTGTTTGATTCGCCGCCCGCTGACTCACTGCGTGGACTGGAACTCTGGCAGTCTGAACTGCGAGTGGTGGCGCCACCTGCCGGCCATCGCAAAACGCAATTTTCCTGGCCGCAATCGCGTCATCGGTGTCTGGCGAGGGGCAGATCACTTAGGAAGTCCGGTGTACAAATTTCTGGTTGTCCGTGGTGGTCAACTGGAAGACCAGTGAAAGTTAACGGATCCAAGATTGCAAAAGTAGAGCTTTTTGCCTGTTTTCAGGTGTTATGTATAGCCTTACGCCTAAATTTAAGGCGGTGATGTTGGAAGTCCACTGGAAGTCCAAGAAGTCTGGAAGTCCGGTGTACAGGATTCACTCGAGTAATTTGCCCCCTCAGTGTCTGGAAACGTGTGTCAGAAACATAGTTTCCAGATAAACTACGCAGGGCGAACGGCGATCGTCACGTTACCTGTATTTCCGAGCATTGAGTAACGTACGATCACAACAACTGGTAAGTACATTTAAAGACCACTGTGATGAAAATTTGCATAACTTCCGAGCTTTGTTACGGTTATAAATAAAAAGGTATTTTTTAAATGCGCCAGATAAATTGTGCTTTTTGGGGGGGCTTAGCGTTCAGGATTTTTTATTTAAGAATGTTCTTTTTCCCATAAAATTTGAACATCACTTCTACCGGCAGTGTAGGAACTGTTTCTCTCTCCCGTCTCTTTCTTGCCTTTTTTTTTGCCTTCCTTGCCATCTACTGCGAGCGCACCAGTGAGCAAAACAAACAGCGATCTTGTTTCCAGGCGGCGCTGTCCAGCCGACTCCGAAGCTACTGTATATCTGTTCTGGACGCTGGGACGCTCGCCGCGCTATGAACGCTCCGTTCGTGTTCTCGTTGACGGTCTTCTTAAGCCTCGCCAGCAACGTCTCAGCTGCCCAGAGGAGGCCCGTTCAGGTAAAGGACAGATCTGACATGGTTTACTAATTGGCTGAGCTGAGGCGAAGCCAGTTACATGACCGCAAGAAATTTTCCCTGTTTGTTTGTTTGTGTTCGTATTTTTGTGAACACGATAATTTCCGAACGGTTTGACCGATCGTCTTAAATTTTGGTTTGTGATGAGTTCTCACTAAGAGCTCGGCGGGGATTGAAATTCAGCATTGTAGCTCAATTTTAAAGCG
>CABIKL010004205.1:0-10005 GCA_902196195.1 Aptinothrips rufus | reverse complement strand
CGGATTTTGTCGTAAATTTCGTTGGACTTTGCCCGGATTTTCAGATCGGTTGTACACAGGATTTCGCGACTGATTGCCCCCTCGAGAAAAACGCATGCAAAGTAGGAAATTTAACATAGGCTCTTATGGAGATGCATTTCTTTATTCCAACGGTTCTCAAACTAGGGGTCGCTCTGTAATTTTTGGGGGTCGCGAGGACTGTGCGGGGGTCGCGGTGGGGTCGCGAAGCATCTAATAAGTAGTGTTGCATTTTCCGAGATCTTCCAAAGGACCGCTCTGCCGGCACACGGGTTCGTTTTGGGGTCGTTAGGCGAAATAGTTTGAGAACCGCTGCTATACTCCATGCTCTTAGGTCGCGCGCGGGGTATAGAAATATTTCTCCATAAGAGCCCATGTTAAATTCGTTACTTTGCATGCGTTTTTCTCGAAAACGGGCTCAGCAAGGGCCCTTTCACATAAGAACAAAAGTTGTTTAGAATACTGACATGCATTGATTTAGACCAAAAAGAGGCACACTTAACCGTGACGCCAAACTCGCTCTAACTACTTTAACGAAGCTTAAACGTATATTCGTGAACTGTATTGTTGCGTTAAAGTTATTTTACACAGCAACTTGAGAGCAGTTCCCCTTTTCTCCGTTTTACATTCAAAAACTTCCCGTCAGCCCAGTTAATGGTAAAAAGCATGAGTCAGAGAGCCATGCTTTAAGGCGCTTGTCACGTCACTGCATGCTGGCCGCTATCGGGACTTATCTAGATAAACGTGTTCGAGGGCTTCTCTCCAACGCAGAACGTACGCGGTATGTGTGGGCGCAAGTTGTGATCTGGTGATCGCTAACACTCGCTCCTCAACTTTCGCCATGTCGGTAAACATATCCATCCACTTTGACAATCCGAATGCAGTTTACGCCGCCGGAGCAACAGTCACTGGGCGCGTAATTTTGAACGTCCACAAACCGAAGAAGATAAGATGTAAGTATACAATCTTATTTTTTTACGAACAAATTCTGTTCGTATTATGAACAGATTTCGTCACACTACGAACAAAAACCAACTGTCATAGCTACAAAAAATCAAGTTGTTCGTATTATGAACAAATTTGTTCATAATATGGTGAATTTTGTTCATGATACGAACAGATTTGTTCGTACGTTTTGACAGTTGGGGGTGACAGTAAGAGATTAAGAATGTAAGATTGAAAGATTGAAAGACGACGTGAATCGACATCACGATGCCGCAAATACGAGGAGTCCGAGAACGGAAAACCATATCCACGAACAGATTACAGTATTTCAGCTGACTCACCAGAGGTGTACGTTCTCTCGTTATTAAGTGATATTATTTTCATGGCATGCCGCGCTTCATACACGATTATAAGTGCGATTGCCTTCTCCCGAGGGGCAGATAATTTAGAAAGTCAGGTGTAGACTCTAAATTTCTAGTTATTTTTTTGTGCGGACTTAGGAACAGTTTTAAACATAACTAGAATTAGTTACAATTTTGTAACGATGTAGGAACAATTTCGTAAAAATTGTGTGGTTAAGTAGCACAAAATTGTTACTACTTCTAGTTATGTTTAAAATTGTTACTAAGTCCGCACAAAAAAGTGACTAGACATTTAGTGTGTACAAAACTTTGGTAGTCCAAGGTAGTCCACTGGAAGTCCACGGATCCAGGAGTTAAAAAAGTACCTCTTTTTGCATATTTTCGGGGCTTACGAACAGTTTATTGCCTACATTCAAGGCGGCGCTGTAGGAAGTCCAATGGAAGTCCAAGAAGTCTGGAAGTCTGGTTTACAGGATTCCCTCTGCCCCTCGTCTTCTCCAATGTGTGCATGAGCTTAAATCCTCATGCACTTGTATTGCCGATATCGATGTAGCTGCCGCAATGAAATCTGATCCATATGTAATGTCAATCGTGTGTCGGCAGGCGTCACTGTTGTTTTCAGGGGCCACGCAGAGCTCCGATGGACTGAAACCACAACAGTGGGGAAAAACAGACATCACACCCACGCGTACTCCGCGATAGAGACATACTTTGAAGACACCCACTACTTCCTCGGCGGTATCACGGGTAAGAAATAGCGTTGATAATAGCCAGAGCGCCTAATTGATGGTTTTATAATGAGGTGTCTCAAGCCAACTCAGCGAGAAAGCTTACGTCAAGCAATTCAAACCATAAACGTTCACGTTCACACACACTCAATTTTCTTATCAGAGATTTTCCCTTCAATTTTTGTTCAAGGTCCGGAGGGGAAGTTGGGAAGCTGGTAGCACTTTTCCTCTTTGACCCACGGCTTTAGCGGTATTCTGCACATTTCATTGCAATACCAATTTAGGGCGAATGTAAGGCGTTTACACCTGTTCTTCGAGTGGCTCTTCAGTGTCATTTCAAATTATCCCTCTTTCACATTCCAGGCGAACTAGAACTCGCACCTGGAGAGTATGTATATACGTTTCAGTGCCTCCTTCCCAATACTCTCCCCTCCTCCTATGAGGGCAGGTATGGGCACATACGCTACACGACGAAAGTCACCGTCGATCGACCATGGAAATTCAATCATGATGCCAAAGTTGCATTTACAGTCGTAGGAACTCTTGATTTGAATCATCGGCATGAAGCAAAGGTTGGCATGGATCGTGAACATGACATTCAAGTAGCAGTGCTGAACCAGTTAACTTGAGAACTTTAATTTCAACAGGAACCTATGGTCATTAAGGATAGTGCGCAATTCGGCTGTCTCTGGTGCAGGTCATCTCCACTGACAGCGACGGTCAAGCTCCCTGCCTGCGGCTACGTGCCGGGCCAAAGCATTCCGTGTCAGGTGGATATTGATAATGCGAGTGATGTTCCTGTGCTGGGCATCGAGTGTGTCTTGTACAAGGTACGACACACGATAATAATATCGCTATTTCTACATCAAACAACTAGAAATGAAAAAGCAATGCCTAGCAAATAAATTCCACCTCTGGCAGAACTTGCTGAGTGGAAAATGTCAGGCTTTAATTTGCTATTCGGCGTGGCTTTTGCTACAAGCTCTCTTCGATGCCTGTCCTTATTTGCTGCATTTAAAAAATTCTCTTAATCGTTTTCACTCTGCGGTTTTCCATTTGTTTAGGAGGTTGCCTGGCATGGTATCCATTTCAGTGGATACACTAAGACAAGAATGACAACGGCCGACCTGGTAAGCTGTGGGATGGAGGAAGTCGTCGCTGCGCGCAGTTCAAAGACGGTTATCATGAAGCTTCAAGTACCTGCCCTGCCACCTTCAAATCTGGCAAACTGTAGCATCATTGACTTGCAGTACTATCTAAGGGTTTGTGAGCTGATACCACATCTTTGACTGACATCCACTGGATTTATTGTGATATTCTGCCAGAAAATGCGTCCTTACTTTCTATTTGTCTTTTTGGTCGACCAGGTCAATATCAAAGTAGAGGGTCTATGTCACCAGAATCTTCTCATCCATCTTCCCCTTCTGATCGGCACAATTCCGTTGCTGACGGGACCGACAGCTTTCATGCCGCGAGTAGAACAAATACCTTCATTTTCCGCAGTAAGTGAAGAAACAGGTGAAGAGCTACCTCCTGTACCTACTGCACCTCCAGCCTACTCAGATCTGCGTAAGTGTACTCTCCACTGTTCAATCGTTATGAAGTATTGCTTTGTATTATGTATGCTTCAAACACTTCGCAAATTACGAAGTATTTTGTTTGTATTACAAAGAATTTGCTTCATATTACAAACTAAAATAGTTTGTAACGTTACAAAGGATTTTAGTTTGTAATATGAAGTTAATCCTTTATAAGACAAACAAAATAATTCGAAACTTACAAAGAACTGCTTCAAATTACATATGCCCAAAATACTATGTATCACAAAGCAATTTATTCGTAACGATTTAACTGTGTCTGCCATCACTAAATCCAGAGCATGACTGAATTCACGCACCGCTTGTCAAACCAAAAAATAAAATAAAAAAATAAAAAAAGCGAAGAAAAACCAGGAAAACTATTTTGGGGCGTTCAAATTAACAAATTTAGTTCAGAGCAAACCAACATGTCAATCGAGCGCTTATTCAGGTTCATGAACACGAAAAACGTTCCCATATCTGCCGATTTAAACGTAGAAAAGTAATTACGGCTGTCGAAAGATGCCAAAACGATATATCAGTTCCCTTCTGAAGACTTAATCAAGACTGGAATAGACGCGCCGAAGACTTTTATTTGGCAAGAAGAGGCCTTGGCAATCGGCTGAGCTCAACGGTTTGAGCATTTTAAAATATTTAGCGAGCTCAGCCTACTAGGCGAAGGAAGAGTAGTATGGCGCACAGCTAATGTTGTTATATTCGTGTCCTTGCAGTTCCGCCGCGTTACGAGGAGTGTGTCATCCGAGGAAACAGCATCTACGATGAAAACGACAACCAGTTCACCATGGGAACTCAACACTTCACACCAAGATATCCAGTCTGGACATTTTAACACTCACGAGAAAACAATTTATTAAATATGTCGTGAATTGTCTTACCACAAGATAAGAAGAATTTTTGTCTTTGCAAGGATCTTACCTTATTTTATATTTCGTGAGATCTAGTGAGTATTTGTTTGCTCGAAAAATCCTGCATGTGACTTTCTACACTAGGCACTTTGAAAGAAGACAGAGCTTTGGAATTTTACGATCAAACTTATATGGTGGATATCAGGGTGTGTTTCAGATCACCGTGTCAATCCGAAGAACTTCGATTGGGGGTGTCACGGGGATCATTTCGATACTGCACACTTGAGGTCGCAAACGTTTTGTAAGGGAGCTAGAGGACTTCGAATGCATGGGCTAAGGAACTTAAAGGAGGCACGTGAGGCACGTCCTCAGCATTTCGGAGGGCCAAGTTGACCTGCTTTGAAAAAAAAAAAAACACCTGCCCTAGGCCAGCTTGGCCCTCCACCCGTCTATTAGTAGAAATGTCCGAGAATGTCGTCGCTTACAAAAGTGACCTTCACAGTTTGGTGATCCTTGCGCTTGAAAGAAGTTGGTATTTAAGACTACGAAAATGAGGATGTGTTTGACCTCCTGGGTATATTTTGCCACATAAGCTGTGGAAAAGCAATTTAATACACGGCTCGGTAGTCATCCAGGACGCTCAGATCCTACCGAAAGCACAGGAGACTCATCCTTGAAAGTTCTTAATCAGCAAATTCAAAGTCCTGTAGCTCCCTTACGAAACGTTCCCGACCCCAAGTGTGCATATCAGAATGATCCTCCTGACGTCCTCAATAATGTTTGTAATTTTGTGGAAAAAAATAAAGTTTTGGAAAAAAGACATAATTTTCCATGTTTTTCCGAAAAAATACGAAAAAAAAACAAACGGAAATAACGATTGTTAACCCTGTCAAGCTAGTACTTTGTTAGAGATGTTCGCGGGAGGGATGGAGAATCAATAATCGGCAGCTTTCTCTGGGAGGACGAGAACAAAGATGAGATATTGTCAGCTCAGCATGAAGACAAGAGCGTCGGTGTCGGTCTTAGTTGTAACAATCGCGTCAGGCTCCATTTGAATTGTCACGCTCTCGGCAAGCGAGTAGCTAGCAAGGCAGCGAGTAGAGGGATTGGGCACCCGGGAGATTGCCGGAAGGGCGTCAA
The DNA here is from genome assembly GCA_902196195.1 of Aptinothrips rufus. Taxonomy (NCBI): domain Eukaryota; kingdom Metazoa; phylum Arthropoda; class Insecta; order Thysanoptera; family Thripidae; genus Aptinothrips; species Aptinothrips rufus. Next base: position 4,369 of record CABIKL010004205.1, on the reverse strand, counting down.
AGTAAATATCCAATTTCATGGGGAGATAATTTGCTGAGCTGAGCTTACCTTACTCAATACCCTAAACTGTACTACATACATAGTGAGTACGTTACTCATGAAGAAAGAAATGGATACTACCACTGACTATTCAACAATTTTGAGCTGAAGTTTTCAAACATTTCTGAAAGCAGGTGGGGTTGTGACCATCCAACTACCTTGCATGCCTCTCAGCCATAGGAATGTGTGCTGGCTTGCTGGTGCTGATACCTCTCAGCAGGGGCAAATAATGTGAGAGTGGGGATTAAAACAAGTTAGTGTGACAAAAAGTGTCCAGTGACCCACTCTGAAACTGATTATGCATTTTCCATTCAGTTTAATCAAAAATCGTGCTTTTCAATAAAAACATTGAAAAATTATAGCTCAAGAAAAAACATAAAAACATGAAAAAAATAACATCATTTTTCATGTTTTTTCCAAGCTTACCAACACTAAACGGCGTGCTCTGGTAGACTCTAAATTGAAGCCCGAAGGAGCGAGCCGAATGCGCCACAGCCTGTTATGCGAAGACACTGTCTGGCGTAAACCTAACCTAGTTTGTTACAATATAAAATTGTGCCTCTCTGCACATTTTGATCTTTCGCGAGTTGTTGCTGCCTAGGAGTTAGGCAACCATCGTTGACAACTGCTAATTTGGTTGCGTCATTCGACACTGATTCTTCAGTCTGCGAATCATTGTCGTAGCACTTCCTTATTTTGGCTTATGTCTTAGAAATTTTCTCTCTCATACTTTTTCGTGAATTCTAAGGGTATTCTATTTAAGCTACAGTAACGCGAACTTTCAATTTTGTTTATCACGGTTCCGAAGATAAATCTGGGTTGGGGAATATAATTCGGAAAAAGGATAACAATCAGTGAATCTTTTCTCATCAAATTTATTAGTAAATGAATGAAACGAAATTTCATCTGAAGACCGAACCTCTGTATACAAATTCTGTGCCTTTTGGATGCGATGGTTTGCTTGCATTTTCACATCACTTCAACAGGCTATGCCTTTCTTGTCCCCGAAAACAAAATAAATTATTGACTAAAAATGAGTACCAATGTCTCCGGAAAGTAAGAGGAAGTAGAAAAGAAGAAGAAAGAAGAAGGTAGAAGAAGAAGAAGAAGAAGAAGAAGAAGAAGAAGAAGAAGAAGAAGAAGGGGAAAAAAGAAAGATACACCTTCACTTTAATGTTTAATATCACAGACATTGAGAGTATGATCTTTCAGTTACTTCGCTCGAGAGTCATCTAACCTATTCTCCGTCAGCAGCGTTGCACATATATCTCGTAATTTGAACTTTTGAATTTTCCCGGACTGAGTTTTTGGGAAATCGTGTAGAATTACACTGTATCGTGGAATTTTGAAAGAGGCAAGTTTTCCCTTGAGGAACTGTCTCATATCTGCACTGGAGAGGTGGACCCCGTCCTTGAGCCGGAGGCAAGCGCAGAGCTCTTCGCCGAGCCTCTCATCGGGAACACTCACCACCTGGGAAAATTCACGTACATAAGAAAACGTGCAAGCATTAACCAGATGAAATATAGGGTGTATTCTGCCCCGCTTCAGTCGTCCTTCACTCACAAGTGGCTGTGGCTACCATAAATGACGGAGCTGCTTTCATTCATGCTGTTTCAGTCAAAATTTGACCAAAGTATAAAAAAAGGGCTTTGCTTAGTTTTAAGGGGTTGTGCCCAAATGTCGCCACACCTTTGAGGGGATTGGTGTGATCTCGTCGAAAGCGTGACCACTTTATCAAAGTGTGGACACACATTACATGATAAATAACAGTACAACGCACTACACCTCAGAAAATCACTGGATTTATAGTGGTTTTCGAATATCTATGACGTGAACAGTCCACAAAAAGCGTGACAACCGTTCATATTTACGATGATCTACTAGGGTTCTCTATACTTATAAGCCCCCATTGGACTATTATTACATACATTGCTTTTGTCATTCTAAATTAAAGTTTTTATTCATACCGCAGCAATAAACCGTGTACGTCAAAATTGAAGCTTACCTCGGACTCCCTCACGTCGGGGTGCGTCATGATGATGTCCTCGACTTCCTTGGGGTAAATGTTCTCTCCCCCGCGAATGATCACGTCCTTCAGTCGTCCGACGATGCGGCCGTAGCCATCCTCTTGGAGAACGAACTTATCGCTGCGCATACAGGACAACCAAAATCCTGTAAGTTCACTTGTAAAATAAAAGTATACTTTTCCCTGATTTGATAAGGGCTGTTTGTTGTTTGTAAGTAAACACTTTCCCTGGCGAATAGTTTTGAACGTCTTTAAAGGCATCTCTTCTAAAGAGTCTGTCTGGGGCGCACCCAAGAGGCACTTTACCCCCAAAGTTTTAAGTTGAGTGAATACAAAAAAACTTTTTCTTTTATAACATTGAGAAGATCAACACCAATAAGAATCAGCTTTCCAGTTCAGTGGATCAAAAAGAGGACCTAGAACTTTTCAAAGTTACTCCAACAAAAAAATGCAACATCTGATAACATTTTGGTGGGTTTTGATCCTGAAGGATAAAGCTTTCATAACATAAGAACTTGGTCTCGGGTGTAACTTAAGTAGTTCTCTCACAATATCGTTTTAAGTGAAAAGTGGTCCATGTTCGGATAAGTTACCCTACAACGCGTATTGCACCGATGGTGAAGGTGTGTGGTGAATGTTATTATTGTGACAGAAATTTACAATACATGTACCTTTGTTGTGATTTTTTCTAGCAATGGGTATTTCTTCTCAATGTAAAGCACAAACAGATTAATTAGGATCTTGTGCTTTCAAATTCAAGCTCTCTTGCGAGGATTGGGAAGGTTATACAGTTAATAGTTCTAGTTAGTAGTAGCAAACCGTTAGTAGAGTATATAGTGTATTTGGAAAAGAAATCCGATATTCTATAAAACAGTACATCTTTAATCGTGTGATTTATCTTACTCAGTGAGTTCTTAATTCATATCTTCTATAGTGCAGATCTACATCGCTGATATCTCGGGTGCCCTACCCGTTCAGGCCCACACAGTACACAAAACTCACTATGGGGTCAGAACGAAGCAAACACCTCAGCGAGACCTCATTTCCAAGTACCACAATGACTTCATTATGAGGTCCAAGAGGTCAAAATGAGTTTGAACTGAGGTTGGTGTCATGTCCGGGGGGACTATGATGATAAGTATATGTGCATTCGGCCTGGACTCTAAGCACAATGCACAAACCACCGCCATTCGGAAGTAGGCAAAATGTCCAATGATGATGAAAACCCTACATCTTAAGTGAGCTAAAAGTCGCCGCTAGGGCCAATTCTAGCAAAACATTGCATAAGAAGAATGAAAACAAACATGCATACTAGACTAGAGCTGCGCACACGAGCCAAAAATCTGCCCCCCCCCCCCCCCCCCCCCCCCCCCCCCCCCCCCCCGCTTCATCTCTTGCCTTTGCGGGGCGAATTGCGGGGAGCTGCGAACCAGCCGCGAGCCAGATTTTGGCTCGTGCGTGCACAGCTCTAACGCTTACCCAGTTTTAAGCCAGCCGTTAACTAGGGTGCTCTTTGTTGCCTCCTCGTTCTGGAAGTACTCATTCATTGTGAGGTACCCACGAATTAGGAGCTCCCCTGGAGAACCAAGCGGCACCAGGTTGTTATCTGCGTCTACAACCTTCGCCTGAAAAACAAACGATGAATGAGATCTAGATGTCATCTTAGCGCCGTGGAATAACCGGTACTTAACATCTTCAGTGGTCGTGTTATGTATGGTCATATTTTACTTGTTTTCCAGTCCCCCAGCACAGAACATGTTACGAGATGAAACGTTCATTATATCGGGCGGGCGGCCACGGTAGTCACAAAGAGAGAGAGAAAAAAAGACGGATGGACCCAAAGTTTTGTACTTATGAACAAAGAATCGGATTATTTTCTCTGTAAATATTCTGATAATACAATTGCATTTTTCAGACTATCTCACAAAAGTCAAATTCGTGCACGAAAATGCTGTTTTCACCGGTCTTAGACCTATCAGAAACAAGAGAATACAGAATAGCGCTCTGGTGGCGCTATCAAATTTATTCGTTTTTTTCATCTATGCCGTCGAACTTAAGATCACTTAGTTCTTAAAACGTTTCAAATTTTGAATCCATTTACGTTCGAATGGGCGTTTTGTATATTTTGTCATTCTCTGCTGCTAAAGTTAGGGAAACAGTGGCGCCATTTGGTGTCGATTTAAAGAACGTCATTGGCACTGCAGCGGTGCTTGCCGGCGAGTAAACCAAATGAGCGCGCCTCACCAGGTATACAATCCCACCAGGTATAATCCCACCAGGTATAAATCCCAGCAGATATACACC
>CABIKL010004204.1:0-10006 GCA_902196195.1 Aptinothrips rufus | reverse complement strand
CTATCCGCGGACCATTAATGAAGTCGAGTGAATCTCTTAAGAGCGAGCAGGCGAGGCATGTGAATTAGGACGGGATGAAGTTCAGGTGATTAAGTGTCATAATCAGGAGCGATGTGGTAGCCCGGGATACAGAGAGGGTTGGGGGAGAGAGAGAGAGAGAGGGGGGGGGGAGAAGAGACAGAGAGGGAGATGGAGGCAAGAAAGCTCGAAGCTCGGCAAAGATTTCCACGCGGCATTATGCAAGGAAAGCAGGGACCGTTCACAAATTACCTAACGCGATTTAGATGAGTTTTCGACCCACCCCCGCTCCTACCCCGGCGCGGCCCCTCCTCGACATGCGTGACGCCAGTTTTCTCTCCGATTTCCCATATTTCGCGATGAATAGAGAGTGATCGAAATCAGACCCTCGAGTGCGTACGTATAGGTCGGGGACGGCACCATATACCCGCATATACCCATAACATAACGTGTGGATATCGGTAGAAAACGCTGAACCAGTGCTCCCCGAGCCGACCGCCGCGCCGCTCCCCGCCAAGCCCCTCTAAACCAAGGGCCGTTCATAAACTACGTGACCGATTATAGTCCACTTTTTACCCCCTCCCCCCCTTATGTGACCAATCTAACCTAACCTCACCATGTATTGGGGGTAGGGCCGTGACATGAGGCTAACCCCCCTCCCCCCTAAAATCGGTCACGTAGTTTATGAACGGCCCCCACCCCAACCCGATGCTAGAAGCGAGTTATTGTGCCTCTGTCATCGTAAATTAGCCGGCAAGCGTGCGTGGATGCGCTGCTGCTCAGCGAGACTCAAGCAGCTGAGATATTTCACCCGAGGAATAATTAATTAGTTCTGTTTCAGTGCAATACCGTGGCGAATCGCATGCCTGGGCTCGGAGGCCAATACGCTGCTGTGTGTGAGCCAATGCGTAGCGGATAAGGGGGTCGTCCATAAAGGACGTCCGGGTATTTTTGGTCTGTTTTGACCCCTCTACCCCCATCGTCCTCGAATGTTGCCTACTCCCCATGCAATTAGACAGGCGGTCCGTTTTGGCCAGAATCCCCCCCCCTTCCCCTACAGACACGGACGTACTTTATGGATGGCCCCTAAGGTAAGGTGCCGCGATTATTAATTTCAACTGCATAGTGATCCCTTGGAAGTTTGGAGTTTTCCGCTGGGGGCGAGAATTGAACCTGAGCGTTCTCGGTCTGTAGCCTGCGCCAACGGAACATCATAGACCCTGCTCACCATGCATGGAATCCTATGTTCAAACTTATGATTCTGATCCAGATTCAAAGAAAGAAGAAATATAATACTGTTCTTTCAAAATTCGAACACTTTTGTTTTTATGGAAACGAATCTGATGTCTTCCCAGCCAGAACTTGAACTGCGCAGGAAGGCGGGAAGGTGATGGGGGCTGCTCCTAAACCCTGAAAGGGTGAGGGCAGACCTGCTAGCTAAAAGTCCTCACTTTTCACGGCGTGCTGACAAGTCGCTGCCCCTGGGACTTGGCTGGGACGATCCCTACAAATCACGAATGAGAAACGGTTCCATCACCATCCCCAGAGCTGCGTGCAGATTCGCGATAATTGTAAAGAGGGGATCGCATGCTGGGCCACCCCACCCCACCCCGCCCCACGCCACGCCACGCGTAGAATACGTTTTTTCGTCTTTCTTCTCCTTTTTGCAATCGCGTCTCTTAGGTGGCTTTCTTCACGCGATCTGGGACCGTTCGTGAGCGGCTTGCAAAGGAGACACGTGGTCGTACTAAACTCACCCTCGCCTAGCTGTGCAATGGCTTTCAAATTCCAGTCCCACCGCGTCCCCTTGTCAGCCCTAGCGGATGAAAAACTGCTGGCGAGACTTGTAACGCGTTAGGACGCTAACCTTCCTCACGTCGAATAAATGACCACATAGCGACTTGAAAGGCCGCTTCATGTTCGTATGAATGTGCTCAGAAGTGAGCGAAATCTTAACCTAATGACGAGAACGCTCGTTTCTTGCATGTTTGATACCCTCCTAGTGAGGGGAATGGTGGGGGGGAGGGGGGGGCTCTAAGCTCCCCGCCCGCGCGCCTGGTCGCCTGCTGGCCCGGGCTACGCGCGGGTCGGGAAGGGAAGGGAAGGGAAGGGAATGCCACCATTTGTGGTCGTCTTCCGCCCGTATAATTCACCCCGTGGGGCAGCGTACGCATTGTGTCCTCTGCCGAGAAGAGCAAGAGGTGTGCAGGCGCCACGCCACGCCACGCCGCGCCACGCCACGCCACGCCGCGCCACGCCACGCCACGCGCCTCCGCAGTCCTGAGCTTCAGCGGCGGGGATATATCGCGACTAAATTATGCAAACTAGGTTGGCAGCAGCTCCTCCCCGCCCCGCCCCGCCCCGTCACACGGAGATGCACGACCAGACGAAATGTCACCGAGCGAGGTTATCGCACTCTTTGCAGCGGGTAGTGCGTCGTGGAGTGTTAAGAACATCCAACGTCACCGACTTCCGAAAAGCCTTCGGTGATGACATAACTTGGAGATCATTTGATTATCTTGTTCTACCTGTATCCGCACCACCCGAGAGGTCACTCGCTCGACGAAAATATGCACACTGGATTACATGGTTACATTATGACAATTACATCGGATTATAGGAAATGAAATCCATACTTGAGCTGAAATTCCAGTGTTTTTAGGCTGTTTATGGCAATTGCGTAGTGCGTAATAGCTCCGGTGATCTTCAATTTCTTTGGATAGCGATGGAAAATTGAAAATCGTTGAGAGTACTGTACTACTCCGTGACCGACCTAACCTTACTTCACCATGGTTTTAAGATAGACTGTAGTGCTTAGTCAGACACTCCCCATTCCCCCCAAAGTGGTCACGTAGTTTTGGTACGATCCCTAAACCATGTGCTCAATTTGTGCTAAAGGAAAGTCTCCTCTAAACTGCAGACTCAGCGACCGGAGAATAACAGAGGGCGGGGGCGGGCGCGGGGGCGGGCGCGGGGGCGGGCGCGGGGGCGGGCGCGGGGGCGGGCGCGGCCACACGGCAGGCGCGCTAATGCTGGCATTTGTCTTTGCGATTAGCAATTAGGATTGTGTGCACGGACGTGTGCGTGTGTTGTTAGTGTCGCTGTGCCTCTGCGGTCGTGGTCGCGTCGGTGAAGCGCAAAGAGCAGAGAGACCGTATAGTCAAGATAATCGAACGGTGTTGGGACGAAACGAAGTACGGGAAGTAAGAGCAAGTAAGAGCAAGAGCAAGTAAGACTCCGAAAATCGGAATTGTGGAACAGGAGATTGCTAGTCTCTATCTCGAACTTTTTTTCACCGACGAGTGCGTTCGCCTCATTTAAAGGAATCGCAGTGTTTTATGCTTGCCTCGTTTCATGTTTTATTTCAGGGCCATTGATAAAAAAAAAAGTTACTTATCGAACAAAAAGTTGTGTGCTCGTTTGTAAAGCCATGAAGAGGATTAACAGGGACGGGAGCAGGAGAATGAATGCAATATGAAACAAAATGGGACTCTTTCATGATGAACTTCGACCCGACTGTATAAAACCTTCAACAGCTTAGGTCCACAGCGTCACCACTCACTGCAGTGCCGCCGGTGAGACAGAGTTCAAAGGTTCAGTGCTTCCATTTCTACACCCTGCGGAGGATTTAAAAAGTGATTCTAAAGCGAATCAAGCGAACCTGAACAGCCTTATAATCAACAACATTCCAAAAACTAAAAGTAGATACGTGTCAACAAGACCGCATTACTGCCCGCGAAACTGCATTTTGTTCTTGGATAACGGTCATTCCCTCAGTATTCTCGGTGCACCCGACCCGTCGCCTTCGTCTGGCAGTGTACAGTCGCGCACACACTGGCGTGCGCGGCGCCCCTCCTCCCCGGCAGCCATCTCGGTGACGTGCAATTTTGTCCTCGCACGCGAGAGTAATCGGCCTTTTTCATACAATAAATCGTTGGCGGCTCTTGAGGCTGCATCGGCCGGCTGAGGCTGGTCCTGGAGGGGAGGGGAGGGGAGGGAAAAAGGGGGGGGGGGGTCTTGCTTGTGTTTCTTTGGAGAGAGCGCGCCACAGGCGGCTCAGCCCCGTGACAGCGCGCCATTCATTTCAGCGAAGGCGCGAAATTTATCAATCCATATTCGACCCCTGCTGGTCCCCCGCTCCCCAGGCCCCGCCACGCCCCGCCACGCCACGCCCCGCCAAGCCCCGCCACGCCCCGCCACGCCCGCCCCGAGTCTCATCCCCGAGCCTAATCCGCACACTCATCTTGCGAGGCCGAGCCGAGCCGGGCATGCCGAGAACCTTTCTTGCTCTCTTTCATCCACCACGATAACCGACTCCGACAGAGTAGAGGTGAAGACAAACGCTGGGGGCTCGAGGAGATACAGGACGATGGCAAAACGTGTAACTCTGCTACCCGGGAATTTGACAATGCAACAAGAAAATAGTAAATATTCTGACAGCTTACGGTGATAAGACCGTACGCGACTACGCGGGTCCGTTATCGTATCGCAATGACGGTAACATCCCGAGTACACTTTAACGCACCGTAGCTGCCCGCCAGCAGCTATCCTCAAGCCCAGTCTGGAACGTGTGGGAAAGCAGAGGTTCGAACGACTAACCAGTGTCCCATCACAGAATAACTTAGAAAACTTGCATGCAGACATTTTCTCGGTTTCCTTCCCTAACGTCGATTACTTATTTGAGGTGGTGCCCACCTGCTATTCACACTCCTGGGCAGTTTGCTGCGCATGACCGCCGAGACCAAGGAAGCGACGAAACGAACACGGCCCGGGTTTAGACCGCGCCTGCGCTCTGGTACCCATGATATCAAAAATCACGATCACAACACTGATCACAGATCTTGACGAAAGCCTTCGCATCAAGGTCAGGCAACACTTCCACACGATCACATCTTGAGGCACACGCGGCGATGACATTAGCGACACACCTAATCCCGGCAGGACTGGAACGGTTCAGCAAAGGTAAATAAAAACGGTAATCTCACAGAGAAACATAACCTTCAAAACAAAACCCCAAGAGCGACACTGCGCCCTGACTGAACAGTTACACTTGACCGGCACCTCCGACCCCGGGTGAGGTTACGGGCCGACTGTTTTGTTTACAGAAGCTTCACGAGACTGTCGCTTGCCGTCTGCTTGCCGTAGACGTTGTAAACATGCGCAGAACGACGTGATCCTAAAATAATTCCTTCCTTTACAACCTAAAGTGCGGCCATCCCGTCTTGTTTGCAGCTTGTCATGTTGTATGCGAGGAACGTAAGGAAGCCTGCAGTTGTGCAGAACGAAAGAAAAGCTCAGAGATGATTATTTTAATTATCAAGACGCGCGGATGTATACTGAAACCGAACTAAGTTCTCGTTTCTTGTGACGGTTGGAGCCTGCCCCCACGCCGCCGCCGAGCGCGCTGCGCATGCGCAGCACATTCGGCGGCGTAGTGGGGGCAGGCTGGCGGGTGTGAGGGGAAGGGAGGAAGGCAGTATTCCAGCCGTCGCAAGAATCGAGAACTTAGTTCGGTTTCACTATACAAGAAAGTAGTTCGGCGTTCCCCACTGCCTTCCTCTCTCCCCTCAACCCTGCAGACTAGCTGCCGCCGATGGTCTGCGTGTGTTCAGTTACCAGGCAGACAAATCTGACCGCATCAGGACCACGTGAATTAAAATATATCGCTTATTCCAAGAGAAAGAGAGGTAACAGCAGCGGTAGGCTGATTCTGACATATGTGTTGAGTGTGGATTCCGAAGCTAAGTTACGTATCTGCGAGCCACAAGTTCTAACTGACCCAAGTCCATTTCGGCATTTTATGAGTGACGGCATTGTCATCATGCGGTAATGACGACAACATAAAAATTTAGTCATGGATTCGTCGTCAAAATGACGACAAAAATTTTGACAGCATAATGGCCCAAACCAGATGGCTGCCGCCCTCCGCCAGACGTTGAGCTGCGCCTATATTCGTCGCCTTTGAGACCTCGTAATAGGGAAAATAATAAAGGGAGGGGCGTGAGGGGGCCGGAGGACGTCCCCATGACACTCTCAGGACAGCGGCAGGCAGCTGCAGGCCAGTGGCTACAGTGAGCCTCGCCTGGTACGGTACGCTGTGACATCATCTCATTTCCTGACTTGTGGTCGTCGCGACCACAGTGTCCTCTGACGTCGCTCCCAAAGGGTTCCATCCATCACCCGTGTAGCCCTGCCCTGCCTTGCCCTGCCTTGCCCTGCCCAGCAAGGGGTCATCCGTAAATTACATAATACAAAATAGGCATTTTTTTTTACCCCCTCCCAACCCCTCGTAAGACGAATAACCTTACCTCATCATGCTTTTGGTATGGGATCGTAAGATATGTGTAGACGACCTCCCTCTCCTAAGAGGGAATTTTAAACCGTGATCTTGTAACAAGCCTGCAAGAATTGAATTGGTTAAATTTATTAAATTCAGTAAAACAAACGAATCGATTTATAATCTTTAGAAGCTTTTAAAAAACAGTTAATACCACAAATTTGCTTGTTTTTAAGAATCTTTTCAATCTTTCACGGTAACTTACCAATATTACCGTAAGTTATTACCGTTACCGACCGTTACTTTGAATCTTACCGGTATTTTTAAATCTTTAACCTCCAGCTATTTGTACGCCGCACAAAACGCTGGCGGCTGCAAGCGAGGCGGCTCTCCTACTGCCTGGGGTGGTCGTGACACAGGTGGGGAGAGGAACCACAAGGGGCCACGTTACGCTACGCCACGCCACGCCACGCCACGCCACGCCACGCCACGCCACGCCACGCCACGCCACGCCACGCCACGCCACGCCACAATCGGTCCCGCTCACGAGGAATCTGGCGGCGAAGAAATCAGCGCGTAGGATTCCGTGTGACAAATCGCAGTCGGGAAAGAAACAGCGTGAAACGCAGAAAGAATGCAAGATAAGCAGGCAGGCGGCAGGCGAGTGCTAGGCGGTGCTAGGCCTAGCTTGCCGAGGACGGGGAATCGAAGTGTGTAGGGGAATATTTCTTTCGTGATGGCACGGGATCTCACAGTGCAAAAATATGCCAGTTTTGGGGGACCTTCCCTAGGAACAGGGTTGAAGTAACACCAGTTTCGGTACTTTTTGGTCTCATTTTGAGTTTAAGTAGTACGTATTTCAGAGTGTCATGATCGTTTTGGTGTAGCTCTAAAAATAAATGATCCCGAAAAATTCCGAAACCGCTATTAAATCTTCCCTGTTTCTCGGGAAGTACTACTCAAAAACCTCACATTACGTACAAGAGATTTTTCGGTTCTTGAGCGGAATGGTCATTCCCCGCAGCAGTAGCTCATAATTAAAGTGACACAAGTTGGGCCTCTTGGTCTTGGACCCGCCGTGCGCTACAGCTACGCCCTGGCTACGCCCGCTACGCCCTGGGTACGCCCAGGGCATGCCCAAAGGGCCACGTTGCATGCCAACAGCGCCGCCGAGCGCCGCGCTGTCCACACAGACTCGTCTGCTGCCTCCGCTCTTAGTCTTAGTTCGCGGTGACGCCAGCAGAGGGCGCGCTTGTGGGCTCCTTGTTGCATCGCTGGATAGCCTGTGGCCTTGCTGCCAGCTGGCAGCCCCTCGTCAGAGGGATGAAAACGAGAGTTCTGTAGTAAGACTTTGATTGATTTTAATTTAAAAGCAATTTGTGAGCAACTTTTCTCCACGCGATACAGTGCTCCTGACGGCAGTCGCCCGTTCAGGGTCTCGACTAGAGGGCTGCGTTGGGTTTGGGTTTCTCGCCGTGGCGCGGCGTGGCGCGGCGTGGCGCGGCGTGGCGTGTGACAGAGTTGTCACGCTAAGACGATTACAAGTTAGAGGTGCGGTGTGGCGCGGCGCGGCCTCTGCAGTGATCGCTCCATTGCTTCAAGAGCCGAGCTGGGTGTAATGGAGTGCCGGGGCGGCGCGGTGCGGCGCGGGGTGAGCCCAGGGGGAGTGGCTGGGGAGGAGGCCACTATCGGGAGACGACACTGAGCGACTGACAGGCTCCTGGTGACTCCAGGAACCCCGCACACCTCACATGGACGATTGCATGGACGAGAACTAAGTTTCGATAGAGAAAATATTATCCGCGGCTTGCGGCTTGAGCTTACTGCCATAAAATAGCCGCAGTCAGATTATAACGTGGGTGAGTGTGCCATCCTGTAGACCTCCATTGCCATATCCAGCATCTGTCCGACAAGTCCACGCATAGACGATAATGAAGCCACAAGAAAGTATGCTCAACTATGTGCCTCGTCCCTAAAGCTGGTCTTCCCTGTCCCGCCGCAGGTCCCACCGCTTTCTGGCACGTTTAGGATGGAATCGGGTTGGGTGGGGTGGGGTGGGGTGGGGTGGGGTGGGGTGGGGTGGGGTGGGGTGTGGTGGGGTGGGGTGTGGTGGGGTGGGGTGGGGTGGGGTCGGGTGGGGTGGGGTATTGTTTGCGGTGACCGCTGGTGGGGATGTCTGAATAAGGCAACTAAAGAGTGAAAAGGATTCTCTCGAAGAGATATGTCGTCGGAAACGATTTCGAATGGGACAAACCGACGTCATTTTAATTTCGTTTCTGCCTCTGAGTGTAACTGGAAGAACACGACATGGCAGACGTCGAAAATGACAGCTAAACGAAAACACGACAGTTCATAAAAATGCCTCACGTACGCGAGAAATAAAATAAAAGTACCGCGAAAAGTGCAAATTCATATTAGGCGAGAGCTGCGATGCCGGTTGTTGGGCTGGTGGCCTTTATGTATGGTCCCATAGAAACACCCTCCTGAGCGAGACGGAGATCAGATCAGACAGAATCACTGGAGTGGGGTCAAAGAAAAATACTGGCACTTGGCAACTTTGTGCAGGTGTTTTGTCCGCCCTGCCAGTTGCTTACAAAGAAATTCCTTTGTATTACAAAGAACTATCTTCGTAAGTTACAGGAGGTTTTGCACCACCGTAATACAAAGAAATATCTTCGTAAGTTACAAAGAACTTTTTTTGTATTACAAAGAAGTCTCTTCGTATTACAAAGCCACTTCTTCGTATTACAGAGACGTTTCTTCGTATTACGAAGAGGTTTCTTTGTATTACAAAGGTCGTGTGTTCTTTGTAAGATACAAAGACAAGTTCTTTGTAAGCCATTAACAGTGCGATGAAATCAACGACACGTACGTCCAACACTACGCCACAAACCAGCAGGGATGGGTCCTTGACGAGGCTAGTTACAGCCCACGAACCTAATGACGTCACTGACGCTGAAGCGGAAGCAATAGGGCATGGTCCCCTCCCCGCCACCTCCCTGCTCTGAAGCTGGTGACCCGGCGGCAGTACCTGCAACAAAGTAACAGGTACAGTCCCCGACAGCCAGGTACAGTACAGTCCACACATCACTAGGCTCAGTCAGGTGTGTACGCTGTCGCCTCCCGCGCCGTGTTCACCCACAAGAGCAGAGATTATTGGAGTCCTCACGGTCTGACATATTGCAGTGAAATTTCTGAAATTTTTCAGAGCGCACTGTAAAAAAATTTAGTCGTCATTTTGACGACAACTCCTCGGCTAATTTTTTTTACGTCGTCATTGCAGCTTGATGATACTGTCGTCACTCGTACAAAATGCATAGCAGCTTTGAACCTGTTTGACGATTCTTTCGCCATATATGACGAATGTGCCGTTTAACTGACAAAGATTTGTCGTCTTTTTGCTCAGATGAAAATGCCATCAAAATTTTTGTCGTCAAGTGACGACAAATTTTTACAGTGCGTCTGAAAAAATTGTGAAATATTGAAGTATTTTTAAAAACACGAGAAGACGCGAAAACAAATCAGTTTTGCCTTTTGTTCCACGTATAACAAGGGAGGTTAACGTTTCTTCCAGTGTCAGAACACTTAGATTGCCGAGTTAAGTGTTGTTCCATGTATTCAATTTTTCGTGTCCCTCCGCTTTGCGTGGGCAGCAAATGCTCGAATCAAATCAGAGCAAAAATTCTTTTTTTTTTTTTTTTTTTTTTTTTT
>CABIKL010004203.1:0-10006 GCA_902196195.1 Aptinothrips rufus | reverse complement strand
CCCCCCCCCCCCCCCCCCCCCCCCCCCCCCCGTGGATCCGCGCCTGGCGAGATCTATGTTCGATGCCCTTTTGTCGCTTTTCACCTTTCGCGCGCCATAAAAAAACGCAGGCATTATGTTGCTGCACTAGTTCGCAGGGTCTTATTCCTCGGTCTTATTCCTGACCCCCAAAGTAGAAAAGTCCGTCTATAAATTCGTTTTTTGAGCTATCTTGAATGATTTCCAGAACTGGTTAGTAGTTCAAGCTTTTATCTTTGTATGAAGTTCTAAAATCCGACCGTATGTGGGTCTCGTTGGCTGAGTGGCTAGCGCAGTCGTTTTTAGGGACCAGATGTCCAGAGTTCGAGCCCCCTCTCTTTGCAAATTTTCGATGTTTCTGACAATTAAATTTGCTCCTCTTGTGGAAAATTGGAAGTTAGGGCCCGAAAATTTCGACCATTTTCTCGAAGTCCTAACCGTTTCGGAGTTATAGCACGTTTTTGAAAACTTGGCAAATTTTCAAAATTTGAAAATACAAAGTTGCTTGTCGTATGTAGAATTGGATAGTAGTGCCGACAATTTATAAGGGGCGAAAATTTCAACCGTTTTCTCGAATTCCCAACCGTTTCGGAGATATAGCACGTTTTTGTTTTCGCGACGCGCGATTTTGCATTCTGTGATTCAAGAAGTTTGGGGGAAAGAAGCGCGATGGCCGGCCTGGCTAGTCCGCCATATTGAACAGTGGCCGATGCTGTGACGGCGCCAATGACGACTAGTCAAAATGGCGGACTAGCCGGGCCAGCCATCGCGCTTCTTTCCCCCAAACTCTTGAATCACAGAATGCAAAATCGCGTGTCACGAAAACAAAAACGTGCTATATCTCCGAAACGGTTGGGAATTCGAGAAAACGGTTGAAATTTTCGTCCCCTAGGACCCCACTCTCCAATTTTCCTGAAGAGGAGCAACTTAAATCGTCAGAAAAATCGAAAATTTGCAAATAGAGAAGGTACGAACTCTGAACCTTTGGTCCCGGAAAACGATTCCGCTAGCCACTCAGCCAACAAGACGAATATACTGAAAGAATTTGGAACTTCATACGAAGATAAAAGCTTGAACTTCTAACCAGTTCTGGAAATCATTCAAGATAGCTCAAAAAACGAATTTATAGACGGACTTTTCTACTTGGGGGTCAGGAATAAGACCGCGAGGAATAAGACCCTGCGAACTAGTGCAGCAACATGATGCCTGCGTTTTTTTATGGCGCGCGAAAGGTAAAAAGAGACAAAAGGGCATCGAACATAGATCTCGCATTCCTGGACGTAGGGTCCCGGGGTAAAAGATGGAATTCCGGGACAGTCCCAAGACCGAATTAATATTAAGTACACAAGTTTACGTATTTATAACTTTTTAATAAGTCCAACTAAGTACATATGTATTAAGTCTGGTGAATAACAATTTAACAGCAAATAAAGAAATTACTCTTACAGTGTGCAGAGCAGTTTCTTGTAGAGCAATAAGTGTCAGCTCTCATGGGTACGTCTGCAGAGCCTACTGACTAAGATTAATATCATATCTTACAACTAGTGATATGATCAGTTATTATTTTTATGTACACAGCATGATTGATGCAAAATGAAATGAGAGAATATGACTTTCAAACACTATGGTGATATTCTTCTCCCAAAGATTAGATGATAACATTAACGAACCATCCTTCTGCATGAATGAAGACTCACTAATACACAAGAGGAAGGACAAGATAAGGCTCCTACTAGTATCACGGACATTCATTCAACGAGGCTGTACGCTGAGGTAGAAATGAGCTCAAGGAGAGCGTGAAGAACTCGGCAGTTTTAACTCTTTAGACTTTCAATTTAATGAAATGTCATGCAATGCTGAT
Source organism: Aptinothrips rufus (assembly GCA_902196195.1). Taxonomy (NCBI): domain Eukaryota; kingdom Metazoa; phylum Arthropoda; class Insecta; order Thysanoptera; family Thripidae; genus Aptinothrips; species Aptinothrips rufus. The sequence goes on along the minus strand of CABIKL010004203.1, from coordinate 8,127 downwards.
TCAGACTTAGGCCTATTATGTATGAATATGGCATTCTGGCAACTTATTAATTACAAAACACGTGTGAAAGAGCGAGTCTTGGGCTGAACGAGGAGCTGTACGTTCGAGTACGTAAATTTTATAAACTTAACATCGATCTGATAGACAGCCTCCTCAGAGTAACGAGGCGCTCACAGCAGAAACTCGTAAGGTCGACGTCTTATAGCTAGAATACAGTCTCACATTAAAGCAAACATCCAACTTTCCACGTCGGCATTTGTTCGGGGCTTTCAACTCATTCATACACGAAAGCGAACATGAAATAGATCACAACAAATATCAGTAACTTACACACACGCTAGCACGCACACTCATATATTCGTCTATATACACCGACTTTTTGACTTCGCGCTACAGAGAACTTAACCCATTCGATCAAAGTCAAAGACTGGTGATATACATTTTCACAGTTCTTCCTTGACGACTCTTTAAGATCGAAAAATACATTAAAATCGTTCTATTTAGGAACTCGTTCTATACCAAGTAAATCTACTGCCTCATACGGAGACCAAGAAATGGATCTAAAAGCTGAATTTAGAACCAATCTCCAATACCGTGCAGAAATCTCCGCGAGCGGTCGACAACTCCGTTCTATGTACACAGGAGTGCAGAAGAACAAATGCGTACGAAGGAGTACACACTACGTACAACACTTTTTTTGGGGCTGATTAAAATATCATGCCTCAAAAACAGATATATGCCTAAATAATCATTAAGTCAGATCGATGAATAATTTATCAGATATGTCGATAATTAAAAGCAGTACAATGGAGTGCACCCCAAGGTGTGTACAGGAATTCAGGAGTTGTCTGGAACTGAGAAGCAAAACGGATCTTCAGCGCGCAACCGACTGGTTCCGATGCGGGTGCTAAGTTGATGTTGACTGGCGATAGGGCTTTGGCATGTAGAGGGTCGGGGGAGGATGTCCCGGCCTGGCGGCTGACGCGCAGCCCCTACTCCTGCCTCTTGCGCTTGGTGGGCGAGATGATCCTCAGCATTGAGACGACGGGGGCCTCGAAGGACAGCGACAGCACGAAGGCGAGGATGTACGACGCGACGAGCTGGCCGAAGAACAAGATGGTCTGCAAGCAGAGCGAAGCAGAGGGTCATGCTCGAAGCCGAAGCAAGGCGAAACGGATAAATACGCAATAAACTGAACGAAATTCGAATCGATGCTGTTGCAGGTTTGCGCAAAGTTTGAACAAATTCACGAAAATTTAGAGAAATTTACCTAAAATTGGCCCGAACTTTAAGTAAACTTTATCTTTAATACAACTAAGTTTGGTAGAACCTCTTCGATGTTCGTCGTAATTTTGAGATAAATTTAAGTCAAAATTAGGGCAAATGAGTAAACAAAGTGGACAATTTTTTCAATTTAGATTTCTTTCCTCAAATTTCTGACAAATTTAATTCGAAATGCGGTACGTTTATTTTACATTTATACGCTTAGCCTGAGAGAGAAGTTTGACGTTGAACTGTGCTCAGTTACGTTCTAAGACGGAGCTGCACTTACGATTGTCACGGCTCCGAGGTGGAGCGGGGCGTCCATCTTCATGCTGAGGAGACGGATGACGATAGGGTGCACGAGGTAAGCGCAGTACGTGACTCGACTGAAGGGGTACAGCAGCGTCCAGGACAGGATCTTATTCACGGGCCCTGCGCAACCACAAACATGTACCTAATGAGCCAAATACGCCTAAATCAACAGCGTTCGGCCACGAAAGACGAATCTGGCTAGCGACTGCAGACATTAACCGATCTTCAACAAGCGCGTGAACAACGCCAGGACTTTATTGGCAAGCGAGACTGAGACACAAACCAACAATTTTCTTTGGAGGATTTCACCGATTTGGAACAACTACGCTGTTGTTGAAATAGTCGGAAATAGTGCTGAATAACAGATTTTAAAAGTGTTGAAAAATTCAATGCATTAAAGTGCGTTGCTCATACATTTAAAACGCATTGAGAAATTTCGCTACTTTTAAAGTGTGCTCATTATTGCAATTAAGTGTGTTGACTTTTCTCACTACATTATCTAAGAAGTGATCAATACATTTACAACGTGACGATTTCTTTCAATACACTTTTTTGTACGAAAACTAGTGCTTAAAAAATGCGTTGAACTTTTCAACGCTCTCTGAAGTATATTAGTTTGAGGACGCATTTTGGGTTTCAACACTATTTTTAAGATGAATTTCAACTCACTTTCAATTACAGTGTACTTTCACTATGGAGCGTACACTTAGGCAGACACTGACCTCCGTAGCCGGTGCAGCACGCGATGACTATCCAGGCCAGGCTGATGGCCCAGGCCGAGTGGGACAGCGAGGAGTAGGCCGCCGCGGTGATGGGGTCCAGGGTGGCGCCGTACAGCCCGTACAGCAGGGACAGCAGGCAGGCCGTGGACAGCGACCAGCCCAGCGTCACGGCGAACTGGACGGAGAACACCGCTCAATCTCTCTCTCTCTCTCTCTCTCTCTCTCTCTCTCTCTCTCTCCCTCTCTCTCTCTCTCTCCGCTGCACAACTTAGCGCTTATTTTTGCTCGTAGAGTAATGGCCCTATTTCGGGCCACTAGCCCTAATTCGAGCCACCCCCTTTAAATTACTTCCAAGCTCCGTCAGGTCCTAGGCGACAAAAAACTTAAAGAGTTTACAATGTGAACTTTTAGATTTCCATTCCGTTTGGAATCAAGAGTTGCCAGCAAATGATTTTAAGGCGGTGGCTCGAATTAGGGCCAGTGGCCCAAAATAGGGCCGTGTTCAGTCTAACTAATACAGGACAGTCGAATGGGTTGCCTAGCACTCCGCACGGGCCAGGGGAAGGTGAGGGGAGAGGAGAGGGGCTCCCCCATCCTCCCCTGACCCGTGCGGAGAGCTAGGCAACCCAATCGACTGTCCTGTATTAGACTGAACACCCGGTACACCTCCGTTAAGTTCAAGATCGTGCGTTTCTATGCACGAACTCGCGTGCGAAATTATTTACTTTATTCCAAACAAGACAAATTTTAAATATTGGGCACCGAGTGCAAACTGCCGCCCCGTTTTGATTACGAAGAAGTGTGTTTTAATTTTCATCCATAAGGAGGAAACTGAATTTCTGTATACCTTGCTCATGCGGATCTTGCAGTCAGTCTTGAAGAGGATCCAGCCCACGCCCATGCCGACCAGGTAGGGTCCGAGCCGCGTCCACGGCTTGTCGTAGATCTTGTCGAAGAGGGCGAGCGGGTCGTCCTGGTCCGGCATGTGCTGGTTGCTGTACGCCACGTAGGCCGTGGTGCACCAGGAGCTCACCATAAACACGAGCAGCGTGGCCGCGGAGAGGCGGAAGTGGCTGCAATCACAAGTAAAGCTCTCAACTTACTGACTGGCTGCAATCACAAGTCAAACCCTCAGTCTCACAAACATACTGACTTGGCTCGTACCAACTCTTTAGCAGTCGAATGCTTCCAAAACACGACCCGGACATAAAATAAAATTCGAGTTTTTTTTTTACCATTTTTTTTTTTACAAAAATAAAGTATTTTTTTTAAAGACACAGAGCTTACGATTTTTGCAACAGGTCCAAAATTGGCTCAAATGCAGTGGGAAGCGTACACGTGAGGCGTTTCGGAACTCTGAAAATTTCATAAACAAACCGTGCCTAGCACGCAAAGAGCCGAGATTTAGAGCAGTGCTCAGGGCTTGTCTATGAATTTTCAGAAATTGTCATAGGTTTGGAAACGTACCTGCTTGTTTACTTCAAGTCAAATTTGCGCAGTAACTAAGTACCTAAGTTTTATTCGTATTTGCTTGGCAGCCGTCGACGTAACAGTCGCAGCGCGGTCTGTTCCGCTGGGTGGCGCCGAGGGCGAGAAGTGCTTTAATTGCTCTGGAAAGTGGCGCAGTCCTCGCTAAGGGAGCTGAGCTGAGCAGAGCTGAGCGGCCTGGACTTGTGTCCGCAGTGATTCGTGAAACCACTGCATTTTAGTTCAGCACAGAGTCACGGGCAGATCCAAAAAAATAACGCACTAAAAACATCCTCCTACTGTGAGCACTAAGAGAAAACTTCGGTGTGATTGCTGCGCAGAACAGAGAGCATTCCGAAAACGGAAATGAACAAGAAGTGCCTCTCGCCTCTAAGACCACGGAATATGTAGCACTTGCGCCCAAAATCTTGGCAATACAGCTAATTTTGACGGCTGAAGAGCTAATTCTGGTCAGAAACAAGATTTTTTTGTGTATATAGGAATGTTTATGAATTACCGCTTGTCGGCTTGATGTCATGCGGTGCCTGCCACGCCGAGTGTATCTCCTCTGACTTTCAGTCGCCCCGCCCCGCCCTGCCCCGCCCCGCCCCGCCCCGCCCCGCCCCGCCCCGCCCCGGCCCGCCCCGCTCTAGGACCTACACACGTCTTCCGGACCAGCCATGGCGGCCACGCACCGGAACCAGGCCCGGCACATTGCAGGGAAGTGCCAGGCCCTGCAGTTCTCCGGGAGTAAAACAATCCTCCAGGAACTCCGCAGTTGGATGCAGGAGATTAACGCGGAGATTAAATATAGCAGAGCTAGCTGACGACCTCAGCACTTTCACACATATGCCTCTCAACACTACAACAGAATGTCCTTCTATTCTTCATAATGTTAAAGTTGGCAGCGCTGGTGTTGTCATCACCCATACCAGCAGGGTGGGCGGAGACCCGTCTTACCTGGTGGCCAGGATGAGGAGGATGACGCCCAGGACGTAGAATTGGGTGTCGTCGGCCAGGTACCAACTCCACAGCATGCACTGCAAGCAGCAGGAAGGGTCAGTTAGGTTGGCAGGCATGAGCGAGCGAATAAAACGAGGCTTACCATGAGGTTAATCGCTATCATTAAAGTCCTGCACACTTTCTTCACTAAATCCAACAGCATCCGCAATTATTAGATTCAGTGCACAAAAATCAAAACTATTTTGGAGTTTTTACATTCAATTATTTTGCGAAGAAGATTTTTTTTTTGTAATAGTAATGGGAAAATGGCCCTTGCCTCAAGATGACAGTTCTTATTCAAAGCAGTCCAGGTGATTAGAGCCTCAGGGTGCATATTTCTAAGCAGCATTTAGCGGACTAGATATACTATCGAAAGAGGAGCGATAGAACAGAGCGCTGCTCACAGGGCCGCAACGAAAGGGAAGGTATATCTCAACGGAAACGAGATGCTCGGCTTCATCCCCCCCCCCCCCTTTCCCCCCTCTCCCCCGGAAGAATACACTTTGTCGATACAGTCCAGCGCCTTCTAATTGCGGAACGCGTAGCTTAACTATACCGTGCTGTAGTGATATCTGCACCTTCAATAAAGTGCGAAAAAAAATTATGGCCAAGGTAGGCAAATAACACTTCTTTCCAAACCATAGTCGTACGTTTTCGACATGTGTCGTGAATTCCGTAAAAGTTGTGTGTTTTAAGGTGTGACTCACCATATCCTTCACTGGGAACAGGGTGTTCACATAGAGCAGGTTCCTCCACCAGTAGTTGGGGCAGTTGACGTGATCCATGGTGGGGGGCTCGAACACGCTGTTGTAGTAGAACCACTTCATGGTAACCTGCACAACTCCCAGAGAGAAAAGATACGGCGCCGTCAACCTGGAACAGATTGGCAATCATGAACACCATTGTCATTGAAAATGATTTTAATGATACGGCGCCGTCAACCTGGAACAGATTGGCAATCATGAACACCATTGTCATTAAAAATGATTTTAATGATACGGCGCCGTCAACCTGGAACAGATTGGCAATCATGAACACCATTGTCATTGAAAATGATTTTAATGATACGGCGCCGTCAACCTGGAACAGATTGACAATCATGAACACCATTGCCATTGAAAATGATTTTAATGATACGGCGCCGTCAACCTGGAACAGATTGACAATCATGAACACCATTCCCATTGAAAATGATTTTAATGATACGGCGCCGTCAACCTGGAACAGATTGACAATCATGAACACCCATTGTCATTGAAAATGCTGTTAATGAAGCATTAACGAAAAGCATTCCAGGAATTCATACAAGTCAAAACGTTCAACTGCTTGATGGAGAATCATACTCTTTGCCTTAGAATGTGTAAAGAGCCTGGCCTCGTGTCGGGTACCTCAAGAAGCGGTAGATGAGCAGTCCGATGAACTCGAGCAGGTTGTGTCTCAGGCCGGTCATGTTGGTGATCTTGTTCACGTCCACCTTCGAGGTGGTCCGGAAGTACAGGAAGGAGACGAGTAGACCGCTACAACAAAAACAAACGACACATTCATAACAAGAGCCCTTCTCCCAAGGCGTGCATCCACACCTTCACTGTAAACAGAAATAGCAGTTTTGGAAAGCCCTTGCCGAGAAACAGGGGAGAAGTGAAACCAGTTTCGGAATTTTCGGAGGTCATTTTGAGAGCTATACCAAAACGATCAGAACATTCTACCATCCTCAAAATGAGCTCTAAAAATTTTGAAACTAGTGTTACTTCACTTCTGTTTCTATGGAAAGGGCTCTCCGAAACTGGTATTTATTTTTACAGTGTTGTCTTTTACTCATCACCGTCTAAAACACGGCACGCCCGAATACAACGCCACTCTGCCCTCTGCTTTTCATGAATTTGCCCTCTGAACAAGAGATGGATGATTACAAGATTACGATTGAAAGTCATATACTGATATTTGGCAGCGTTGCCAGACATTTAGTCCCCGTCGCGCCACATCTGAAACTTCAGCGCTGCAGCCGGTAAGGAAGCAGCTCGCTATCGCATCAGGGGATGAGGTAACGAGGAGGTGTCCTGCACAGCGAGCATCGCGAGCACGCAGCACGCGTGACCGCCCCCGCCCCGCACCACATTCTCTGCGCGGGGCTGACCGCGGCGAGCCGAGACAACATAGGGTCCTTGGCCTCAACTCGCAGGGTGGGGGAGAACTGACAACATCGCGTGGCGGCCCTACGTAGGGTTCGAAAGAAAGACAAAAAAACCGAGTGAAAGACTGCCTTGATAACTCCGAATTGAAAGTTTTACTTTCAGTTTTCTGTTCTCTTACCAAATATTTTCTACCGAATGTCGTTCAAATAAAACCCCGGATTGGGGGGGGGGGGGGGGGGGGGGGCACTTGCTATATCAGTGCATACGGTGCTACTGGTTTACCAACCGTAACGTAATCAAATTTTGAAGAAATTTTCTGAAAAACTGAAATAACATACCACGAAACTTAGAACGTTCAGAGAAAGAGAAAGTTTTCCAACCGAAAGAATCACTTTTCAATAATACTACAATGTTTCTCAGATCGCCAGTATCGTGCACACCGAACTACCAGAGTGGCAGCCTCTCCCGTCCCCTCCGGTCCCCTCGGTCTGAGGTCAGTTCCAGGCCAATCACTCACGCGCTGCGCTGACGCGTTACAGCGGCAGCTGCTCTGAGCAGCTGTCATGGCGGGATGGGGATAGCGTATGACTGACTGCAGCACGCTGCCGGAGACTGCGAGTAAGAGGTCTTGTTTCGCAGGACCTGTTCTGCACGCTGTGTCTATGTACAGTCAGCCAAACGCATTAAGCCTACAGTAATAACAGCCGAGTACAGTGCAGTACGCACAATAATATTGCACTACTTTCTTGAAATGCGCATCTGGTGATACCACGGTGATTGAAATGAACTTTCGGAGGGCGGGCGGTATGCTTGATTATGGTACTTTATTTCCTGATTTCAGCTCCAACCCCTGTAACTAATTTACGGCGTTTGATCTTTCTGTCCAAGTCTTCATTATGTTTAAGTTTAAAAATTCATATAGTTGTTCACTAGTTTAGTGGGGAAAATAAATAAACATTTCTAAGCATTCTTCTCTCCTCCTCCCGCCTGCTCGTTGCTTCGCGTGCCGTCGCGGTGGTGACGACGCTACGCGGGACGCGGCACCCATGAAGTCGGCGGCAGCAACAAAAACCGCGAAACAAAAGAGTGTCGCTTTACCAAACCACGTATCTTACAGATAGACCGGCAAATGCAATAAAATTCTATTCAGACGCATGAAGCCAGCTCGGATGTTTATTGCCCTCAACTTTCTTGGGGGTTCCGACCAGTTCGGCTGCTTCCGTCGCTCT
>CABIKL010004202.1:0-10007 GCA_902196195.1 Aptinothrips rufus | reverse complement strand
TGTGTTATTTAGAATGTTTTTTTTTTTTTTAAATTTTAATTTCCAAATATATTACAGTTATTGTCAAATGATCTAGGGTAAAGTACACCAAGACAGATCTCCTCTGCACGTGGGTTGCTCAAATTTACGATTGAGGAAGAAGCAGTAGCGGCTTCAGCAGAGGATGGTTACCTCTAAATTTCAGTGAGAAGAAAGGAAAATGTGAATGTCTTAAACACGTTATGTTTGTGGTGACTAAACTGTTATTTATTTCCAGATCAAGTTTACAGAACATTTGTTTATGAAGCGCTAATCGCTGAAGCATAACGAACAAAGCATATATTTTGATTGTTAGCATAACGAACAAAGCATATACATTGTTAGGTTTTACTTTTGATGTTTTGACATACTAACAGTTTCAAGAAGAAAAGTAGATAAAAAAAACAACAATATCACAAATTTGGAAGACACTTTTATAAATAATCAGTCTAAAAAATAAGACAATCTAGACTCAATATTTACACAAAAAAATGTACAAACGATCATTTTCTTTTGGCACAATGATATACCAATAATACTTCTATGTTACAGTAACAACTTAGAAAACTAGATAACAGCTAGTTTAAGTGATCTATTCTTAAGACCCTTCCATTACATTAGTTCATTCCTGAGCAAATTAATAAAACACTGGGATAGTTCTACCACAAAATATACCCTAAAATAGGCCCACAGTATGAAACAGAATTGTAATCACAGCAAAAGAGAAGCCAAGGGCTACTTCAAGATCAATATATTTTCCAACCAAATAATTGTACAATATTGAAACAAAATGTAACATGTTTACAACCTTGTATCTTAGATTCGCAACATCCTTTTTTGCATTCTAAAGATAGTTCAGAATGACAATTAAAAGGGTTTGAATGAAATAAGGCAGGGTTCTTACAAAAGACATTTCACACTAGAAACAAAAGGCTCCCACTTCTACGGTAGCCAGTACATATAACAAATACCTACAATAACAGATATTTTAGAGACTTAAAAGGAAGAATGAGATACTTTACTTCATGTACTCGTGGGAAACGGGGGTCCGGTTTAACATCGACATGATTGTCAAATATCAATCTCAAAATTTCTGAACGATTTGAATGAGTTGTTAGTTAAATTCTACCCGAACCCGTTAAAGAATAAGAGATAACTGGAACTCACTGCAAAGCATTAGAATTCTACACCATCTTACAATATTCCAAAGGAAAAATAAGTACAATATGTGGCATTCAAATTATGACAAGAGAGCAGAAGGATCTTCCAACATAACATGAATATGACATGATTGGATGGGAAGATTCGGACTTATTGTATCTCTGAAAAACAATAATGTTCAGGTAAAACAAAACACAACAACATAAGTTTATCAAATACACCATTCACTTCCAAAACTGACAATTCAATATAACTGAAGAATGGCTTCACAAAAAGAATAAAAGGTACTTTAAAAAAGGATAATAATGAGTTTTATAGACTTAATGACACCTGCAATAAAATATCTCCAGGAATTACACTGTTGAATAGTACAAAACCAATTTGTTCTTAGGAATACATTAATGGTCTTAACACAAACAACATTACGTATTAAAATAATTCATGACCAAAATGTCTTAAAAATTCAATGAACTAAGTTTATGAAACGGAAAAGATGATCAGGATCAAATGCACAGAAAACTCAAAATATAAGAATTTGATTTTGCAGAAATATACTAAATTTTCATACATGATCATCATATTACAACAATGAAGCATTTTGCAGGTACACAACTTTTTAAAACCTATAAATTATAAACTAAAAAATTAATCTCTTTACACAAGTCCCGAGAGAAATCAAAACGATACCTTACTCAATGGTTGCAAGAAGGTCATCTCCTTCAACTTTCATTCCAGGCTTAATTTCGATAGACTTCACAGTTCCTGCCATCGGTGCCTGAACCACCATTTCCATCTTCATGGCAGAGATGACTACAAGTGGCGCACCCTTCTCCACCTTTTGACCAATTTCAACTTGAACCTCAATCACAGATCCAGGCATGGGAGATCCAACATGGCCCTTAATACCTTTCTGAGCCTTTGGATGAATGTGGATTTCCTATTGTGATATTTACAGAAAAAAAGGATTCTTAGTCTGTAATCTGTTTTTGTACGATCTAATACTAAGTAGAATTCAAATAAAAAGTTTTGAAAATAATTTTAAATCTGACACAGCAAGCTTACCTTTCTAGCTTCATTGTCTTCAATCAGTACAGAACGCATCTGGCCATTGAGCTCGAAAAATACTTCTCTTTCTCCATTAGCTGTAAGGTCATCAGCCATTGCTAAAGTTTTGAAACTCAAAGTTTTACCCTTTTCAATAGCAGCCTGCAAACAAACAAACAAAAAACAAAAACATAATATTTTTTCTAATCTTAATGTTCTTTTGTGATACTGTGAGAAAAATTACCTCGAAGTCTTCACCAATTTTAGGTCCAGTTAAGAAAATTCTTGTCTCAAGTTTATCTACAGGCCCATAATGTTCTCGGAAATTCAAGTAATCTTCAGTCACTTGAGGATACAAAGCAGAACTCATAACATCATACTCTGTTGCAGCAGGATGTCTTTCCTTCAGGTCGGCTCCAAGTTTCTTGAAATCAAGGGGAGGTAAACTTGCACCAGGCCGGCCTTCAACACGCGGCATGTCTTTCAAAACCTAAAACAAGGAGTATTTGATCAATGATCAGATGTATGACATAAAGTGTGAGACAGAGAGAGAGAGAGAGAGAGAGAGAGAGAGAGAGAGAGAGAGAGAGAGCAGTTCAAGTAATAAATATCTAGAAAGCATACCTTAGATCTCAGAGGTTCAGGGTATCCTTGATATGGCTCACCAATAGCTCCCTGAAGGAACTCAACAACAGATTTGGGGAAACTTAACTCTTCAGCCTTTTCAAGAACATCTTCAGCTGTCAGTTTGTTTTGAACCATGAAATTCGCAAGGTCTCCAACAACCTTTGAAGATGGTGTCACCTAAACCATTGATAGAAAACAAAGACTTCATCAACATCAAACATAAAAATAAAAAAATATTACAAAATACTTAAAAGAAGGTTTACACACCTTCACAATATCACCAAGAAGAAGATTGGCTTCTCGGTATGCTTTCTTGACATCCTCAAAGAATTCACCCAGTCCCAGAGAATATGTTTGAAACTGAAGATTTGTGTACTGACCACCAGGAATTTCATTCATATAGACATCTGCATTGCCACTCTTCATAGTAATGCAGCATTCAAATGGAGCATAAAGAGTACGAGTCTGCTCCCAGTAGGCAGAGTATTTGCTGATGTCACTGAGATCAAATCCTGAAACACATAAAGAGCGTTAGTTTTCATAGCCATCACACAAATTCTACAGCAAAGTCGAAAACAAATTGTATTAAAACCTCAACAAAATAAGAGTTTGGTGATTTAAAAAAGGGCAGTATGAACAACAAAAGATGTCTTACCTGTGTCCTTTTCGGATCCTTGTAAGGATGCTACTAGTGCTCCCATGCTAGGTTGGGAAGTCAGACCAGACATGGAGTCAACAGCAACATCAACAACATCGGCACCAGCTTCAGCACATGCTAGCATTGATGCAACACCAGCACCTGCTGTGTCATGAGTGTGGATGTGGATAGGCAAATCAGGATATTTGTCACGAATTGCTGTGATCAGCAATTTGGCTGCTGCTGGCTTTAAGAGGCCAGCCATATCCTGGAAATTATTTGGATATTTAGGTCACAATGCTCAGAGCATTTTGTACTAAAATCTTTCATTTGTGAACAGATACTACCTTGATGGCCAAAACATGTGTACCAGCCTTAACGAGCTCATCAGTCAGATTCAAGTAATATTTGAGATCATACTTGGTGCGTTTAGGGTCTGAAACATCTCCAGTATATGATATTGCAGCCTCTACGACACCACCTGCTTTGCCTGCTGCTTCCATCCCAACAACCAAATTGGGCAAGTAATTGAGTGAATCAAACACTCGGAAAATATCCATGCCAGCTTTGACTGACATTTCACAGAACCTGAAGGGAAAACAATAGGAGTAAGAAAACGTTCAAAAGTATAATCAGAAAAGCAGCTTCAGTCCACTTAAGGCTGTGACTTACTTAAATACCACATTATCAGGATAGTTAGTGTAACCAACAGCATTGGCACCTCTCAACAACATTTGGAATGGAATGTTAGGAATCTCTTTACGCATTGCTTCTAAGCGTTCCCATGGACATTCGTGCAAGAACCTTAAAGATACATCAAATGTAGCTCCACCCCAATTCTCCAAAGAGTAGAGATTGTTGAAGTTATGTGACACAAATGGTGAAATGCGGAGAAGATCATATGTACGGACTCGTGTAGCAAGAAGAGACTGGTGGGCATCACGGAATGTTGTATCCATCAACAGCAAATTTTTCTTAGCACGCACTGCCTTTGCAAATGCTTCAGGACCATCTTTCAATAAGATCTGTCGCAGTCCTTCTGGGGGCTTCATGACTGAAACAGAAACATTTACAGATATTTAGAATAATTCAGGCAGAATATATGAAAGCACCCATGAAATAACTCATGCTGGGTGGGTTTACACGTAAATTAAAAATTAATTTTTGTTTTCGAGGAAATGCATTATTATTTAAATGAAGTCATAGGAAGAAACTACAATGAATGCAAGTGAACGAAAAATCCATGCAAGTACTCACACACAACTTCATCCTCTCCTACTTCAGATGACGAAGATGATGCAGTGATGTCTGGAAAAGTATGTATGGATATGCACAAGCTCACAAAAAAGAACAAAGGAAAACATGGCAACTAAAATCACTAAACTAAAAAGGCATACTAAAAATAGTAAAAAAAGAAAGATCGTTTTTGAAACTGTCCTCAACTAACAGTTTACTGGATGCACTTTAAACATTTTCAAAATGCTCTTGAAAATATCAGTTATCAATTTAAGCAAAATCCACTCTCAACAGTAACTTTGGACAAACCACTGTACATAGAATGCCTTTCCATGCACAAATAGAAAAAACAACAATAAAGGAAAGAAAAAGATCAAAAAATTAGTTCATGGCATTCCAAACACAGCACAAGTCTGGTGTGTCATGAAAGGGTAAGCTACAAAGTGCTTGATGTTTCCGACAAAAGCACACTGAATTGTTTAAAAAGAGAAGAGTACAAACAACAGAAACATTTTAAAGTAGAGTTTAAAATTCAATGAAGAGAATCATAAATTTATATGATGAATCCATTTCTTTCAAAATAGGGAATAGATTGAAGAAAGAAGCACACTGAAATTCTTTGAAAACTGAGACAAACGAGAACAGAGAAACGAGCACCATAAAAGGATTATCATCTGATTTACAACGCAAACCATCTAGACTAGCCATAAAACACTATGACTACTAATACTGAGAGGACGAATGCAGTGCAGTGCAATGCAGTAAACTATGTCTCAAAGCAATAATTAAGATTGTAATGCAGGTTTTTAAAACAAGCCAGGAATAAAAAAAGGGAACATATTTCCAAAGATTTTTAATATCTCTAAGATAAGAGTTACTCACCAATTGGAATTTCAGGCACATGAGGGGTTATTGGGGCTGGTTTGAGCACAGAATTTGCAAGAGGAGTAGATGGTCCATTAACGAGAACAGAGCCTAAATAGTTCAACAGCTTCTGAGCTCTGTTTTGAGATGGTTTGAAATTGAAGAGGGTAGGTTGCTCATCAATGAAGTTAGTATCAACTGAGCCACTTAAAAATGTTTGATTCTCAAGGACATTGAGCAGGAATGGAATGTTAGTCTGAAAAAAATTGAGAGAGAAATCATATATAAGTACATTTGACTAGCAGGTGTATGGAGAAGAGTAAATCATTTTTATCAGAAATACTTTTAGAAAATGGAACACACCTTCACTCCTCTGACTCGAAATTCACGAAGAGCACGAGCCATTTTCGCAGCAGAGCTTTGCAGATCAGTTGAATGAGCAATGACTTTGACAAGGAGTGAGTCATAGAATGGAGATATTACCGCACCAGGAAAAGCTGATGCACCATCCAGACGAATACCCATCCCCTCACCAGTTCGAAACACCTAAAGAAATTGTGCATACTGAATATATTATACAAGAAGCATCATTCATAAAAATGTAAAAAATTAGTAATTTTTCAGATGACCACAGAAACTTATAAAAGATTACCTCTATTCTTCCAGTATCAGGTTGGAAGTTCTTTGCAGGATCTTCAGTTGTCACACGACACTGAATTGCACAACCTTGTGGCTGTATTTTGTCCTGAGTCATTCCAAGCTCTGGAAGAGTGATACCTTCAGCAACTCGAATTTGCGATTGTACAAGATCAATGCTGCAACGGAAACATTTGGAGTTATATCAGGCATTTCTGACCTGTTGACACCTAAGCTAAGTTCCCATTGATTAAGGCGATTATTTTTGAATGAGTATTCTTTTACCCTGTAATTTCTTCAGTAACTGTGTGTTCTACCTGCAGACGGGCATTAACTTCAATAAAGTAAAAGTTTCCTTGTTCATCACACAAAAACTCAACAGTCCCTGCATTTTCATAGCCCACATGTTTGGCAAGCTTAACTGCATAATCAGTCATAGCATTTCGAATCTGAAAACCACATGAAGCATTACTAATGCAATTCAGAACCGAGAGATGTCAAAGGAAGTAAAATAATTCTTGATTACCTTTGTAGATAGAGATGGAGCTGGAGCAATCTCCACCACTTTCTGGTGTCTTCGTTGCACTGAACAATCTCTTTCATAGAGGTGAACAACATTACCAGCTTTGTCTCCAAGAAGCTGTACTTCAATGTGACGTGGCCTTTCAATGAATTTTTCAATGAACATAGCACCATCACCAAAAGCAGCTTTGGCTTCAGAACTAGCCCTTGCAAAAGCCTCTTTCACTTCCTGGGAAAACAAGGTACGAAGTTATTACAGATTTTGTCATTTGCATTCTACCTGTCATGATGAATACTCAGTACAAAATTTACCTCCATTTTTCGAACTACTCTCATACCACGTCCTCCTCCTCCATAAGCTGCTTTGAAAATAACTGGCAACCCGTGTTGCAAACAAAACTCTTCCGCCTCCTCCGGTTTTGTGACAGGTCCATCAGTTCCGGGTACAATGGGAACACCTGCTGCAATGGCTGCCTGTCGGGCGGCGACTTTGTCTCCCATCTGTTGCACTACTCTTGGTGCAGGACCAATAAACCTTATTCCTGCATCAACAACTGCTTGAGCAAAATCTGATCGCTCGGAAAGAAATCCATAACCAGGGTGAATGGCATCAACATTGTTTTCCTTAAACAAGAAATGGAAACCATATTAACTTCGATATCAATTAGTATCATAAGAGGATTTAAAAACAAAAATAAACTTACTTTTGCAATCCGAATGATATCTGGGATGTTCAGATATGCTTGAACAGGAGGTAGCCCTCTGCCCACAATGTATGATTCATCTGCTTTCTGTCTGTGCATTTGCATCTTATCCTGTTCGGAGTATATTGCCACAGACTTGATGCCCAATTCCGTACAAGCCCGAAAGACACGAATGGCAATTTCACCTAAAAATAAATAAAGGGAGCTCTTTATAAGGAAAAAATAAGAATAATCCTAGACATTAGCATTTGTAATGCATATTGGAAGTTTGTTAAAGAAGTAGAAATTTTTTTCAGGGGGAGAACAGTAATGGGAATGAGGAAAGATCAAGGGTGAATTAGCTTACCTCGATTAGCTGCAAGTACACTCCTAATGGGACGATATTCCACTTTAGATGACTGACGACGGACTGAGTTTAGAGGTGTTCGAAGCCTGCGCGCAAGCGCAGACCGGGCAAATTTGTTTCCCAACATGATCACAGCCTAAGAAAAAGAAGACACAATTTCATTAAATCAAATTCTACCCTTCTACAAAATATAGGACATCAGAGTTATGACCCATGAACATTGCTCTACTGTCAATGACATTTTGAAAATTGTTTTCTTCAAATGTAAATCTTTAAATTGATACGATTAAGAAAAAATGGTAGCCCTATTTTGAACTATCTTAAAATAAGATGCAAGAAGGCACAAATAAAAAATCAGTTTAATAAAATGTGTTTCTGATCACTCATGTTACAGTCCCAATTCAATGTGTATTAAAATCCAAGCATCCCAGTGAGGTTCAAGTTACATACCACTGAACACGAACACTGAACAAAACAGATCTGAGGAATGGCTCCGACAGCCAGAGGCAGACTATGGTCAAGTCCCAAGCAAACAAACCAGAGCCAAAGGTGGACAGTTAGACAGACAGACAGACCTCTGTCTGACTGGCCTGGGCAGACTGGCTGCTTGTCATCTTATCAGAATGGGGTCAGAAAGGTCAAGGCCATAGACCTAACAGTTTACTAGGTCTAAAGGGCATATGGTATGTTACTGTAGAAGGACAAAGCACAATCCACATGTTAAGCTCGAGCATTCAGAAACAATGCTGAAGAAGTGAAGTAGGAGAAGAGTTTTATCATTAGACAAAACATCAACAGAATGAAATAGTCGCAAAAAATGTATAACATGTTTTCATAGAATACACTAATAGGTTAAAATTGCTGACAACGATCTCAAAATTTCATTTTTTAATAAACTAACTCATTTTTGTCAAATATAAACTGGATGGAGACTAGAAAGAGTCTAGCTAAAAAATCTTAACAGACTTCAGAACTACAAACGACAAATGAGAAAATGAATGATCAGCATAAGTTGAACGAAGTCTAGATTAAATTATGCTGCTAAATAGGATATTTTAAACATATCATGTGGGAAATTGAAATGAATGTTAGAGTGACATGTCATCAAATTATCAAAAACAGGAACGAAAATTGTAGAGCGAAATCGCCCCAGTCATTTCCCAAGTTGCGCAAAGATCTCGTAAGCACTTAAGAAAAGGAGGATTAAAACGAGCAGAAGAAAATCTGGAATGACATGAGATATCACGTATGGCATGCCGCTTTACTTGCACCTGCTGCTACGATGTAGATTTTTAGGAAATGTTCTGCATACCACTGGGTTTCAGATGTCTGCTTGAACCTTCGAGCAGGTACGAAGGACGGTGATGAAATGACAAAACGACACCGCGGAGCAGCTGTTGAAAGAATTACAACTCAAACGAGATTAAGGAGAATATACTATTTCAAATCGTGGAGCCTTCCCACGGACCCACGACTACTTCGTTCTGCGGTCAAATGTTGTTTTCTGATTTGGACTGTTTTCCCCCTTCTTCTTGTTCTTCTTCTTGTTATGTAGATCAAGGGCACGACTATCGATAGTCGATGACTTCGAGAGTGCTGGGAAGTCAACTAAAATTGGTGGTTCAAAGTTTCTCTCCATTCCATATCAAAGGTTCATACCAACAGAATCTTCTTAACTAGGTCGAAGCCAAGATGAGTCTGTCTGCTTCGTAGTCTTTGCGTTTCCTAACGTTTTGCGCTACTGTACCCCAGATGTGGGCATCAGCTGAGCGCCAAGCATGCGAAAGTGGGGGTAGAGATTGACCGGAGATGAGGTGGAGGGGGCCGCCCGCTTTGTGGCGGGGCGGCGCCGCGCGAAACTTGGGTACCGCCGCACATGCTAGCCCTGCCTGGAGCCAGGAGCCGTCGCTCATATCGTTCAAAATGATTAGTAAACATGAAGAGCATCACGTGAGCCGCAGCTCTCTTCCTGTGTTCGGGAGCGCCATCTTTGAGATGCCTGTTCTTCCAATAAATTTGCACAAGAAATGTACAGAATAGCCCAACTTCGCGAAGGAGATCGTTCTCAAGAAAAACAAACCACTGTGTATTAGAGTCTGAAGGAACGAAACGACAGCAATTATGAGAGCAAAGCGTCTTTTCTTTGCGAGTCATAACCGGGCCGAATTTCCGACTCGTAGGAGGTTTTTTTTTTTTTTTTTTTTTTTTTTTT
>CABIKL010004201.1:0-10010 GCA_902196195.1 Aptinothrips rufus | reverse complement strand
ACAAAAAAAAAAAAAGAAAAAAAGAAAGGCATTACCATATGATATATGGAAATGTGACAATATTACGATAGCTCACACTCCAGAGATAAAGTGCAGTGACACATAAATTTTACAAACAAAATTCAAATTCCTATGCACAGCAACTTAACATATTTTAGTTGGCCTTAAGTAAGAGTAGGATAGTTCCAGTAAAACCACACTTGTGAATGGAAAGAGCTCAACAAGTTTGCAAGCCTGACCTGAGTCCGAGGAGCTACTGTAGTACATAAATAAGAATAAAACATGAAAGTTCAAGGACAAACCAAGAGTTCATAAATTAGTACTATCACATAAATAACTGCCCCATGGAATGTAAAATAGCACAAAATGTGTAAAACTCCAGAAAATTTAAAAATTACTGATTAAGTGTTTTTGGATACATTTCTTTTTAAACTTCAGAACCCATAAATTATCAATACTTACATAGAAGTGCTCTGAAGATCAATGTTCTTTTTTCAAATTTGGTACGTTCCTTTTTCTTTTTTGAACCATCCACATGATAAGACAGAGAATTTTGGACAAGGACATTGATAAAGTACCTCAGAGCAGTTTTAAAGCACAATTGATTACAAATTTCATGAAATATTTCAAAAATACACAAACAAAAATCAACAAAGTTAAGTAGATTTAACTAAACACACAGAATCATCATCACACACCAGAATGTGAATTTAACAAAATGTTATGTTCACTAACAGGTTTAAAGTTTTATGTTTTTGTCATTCTTATCTTCATCCAAAGCTTACTTGTCCGTTTGCAAACACATGCAAAATAAAGCCCCCTCCCCATATAATTTTCATTGTTGAACAAAATAAAGATGCCTTTATTCAAGACCCAACATCCAATTGATACCCTGTACTAGGAGTATAATGAGAGGTTGCCAAGCTGCCAGCCAACGGATCCAATCTAGGAGATGTCCGTACAGAATGTGTGGTCGATCCCACCTGATTTGCATTTAGGAAAATTGCTTTCATAAAAAAAGACATTCAAGAAACATTTTTAATATTGGGACCGTACTAGACAATGGTGATCAACAAATTAGTTAAGACTAGAAAGAAATATAAGATGATAATATAATGCAAATTTAGGTTTGACATCAATCGAATTACAGAGAGCAAATAAAAGGATACGGGTTGCCGAACATTTTCTTGAGGTCCACTTTCTCCTTACAATATGGGCATGTCTGTTTCTTGCCAACAATACACCATCCTCGTATACAAAATTCATGAAAGCTGAAATTTCTTTGTAAGGATGTACATTATTGATAAAATTAGCTCCAAAATAAACACTTAAAACAAGCAGAATATTGGCAAATTGCTATGGAAGGATACACATGCTCACATGAAAGTTTATAAGTATTTTCTATGACACCCACTTCATCTTCAGATACAAGCAGTTTATTTCCACAAACTGCACAAACTCCAGGTTCCAAATGCCGAGTGGGCATTCCTTCTTCAGTGTAGTACTATAAAGAAACAGAATTTGAAGATCAGGCAGTTACATTTCCCCACCCCAAGAAAATGCTTGAAGTATTGTAACATAATAAGAAAAGTGATGGAAAGAAGAAAAAAAATTTAAGTGGAAATTTACTAACCCCTACATGAGCTGCCATTTTATCAGCACATATCTGTGATAGATCTCTACCTAACACGCCATAGTACATGCTGTACAAAACAAACAAGAGTCCGGTATCCAACCATTTGTGAGGTTTGGAATCAAACAATAGATTTACACCTACAAAGGTCATAAACAAGATGATCTGTCCGACTACACCTACAGCACAACTGAGCTTGTATATAAATAGAAACCATTTGTAGACCAGCCTACAACCAAAACAAGAAAAAACAAATTAATTAATTTTCAACATTGTAGCATTAACACTTTATAAGTATGCAATTATGGTAGAAAAAAGAAATAATCAAAAGTGCAACAATGCATTTGAATGACCCATTCGTGCCGTTTAGAGATGCAAGATTCTGAGAAGGAATAGTACCTTGGTGTTGTCTGTAGAATGGGCTTCTGAACAGCTTTCAGCATGACTAACCCACTAATGCAAGAAAACAGAAGCCAAATAAATACAAATGTCCAATATTTCTTGTGAATGCTGAGTCCCATGGGCAAAAGCCACATGGCGAAGAGGGTGACAAGCTAAACAGAACAGAGTAATTAATAAATCTGTATTGGTAGATGGTAGATAGTAAAGAGCGTCATTGGACATCATCTAAAGTAATCAACAGTTCAAAGGATAAAGGAATATGACTTTATCAACATAAGTCCAATTACCAGATACGATTTATGATGTCTTCTCTTCCATTCAACCAATACAACTTGAGCAAATATCACAACAACAAT
The DNA here is from genome assembly GCA_902196195.1 of Aptinothrips rufus. Classification (NCBI taxonomy): domain Eukaryota; kingdom Metazoa; phylum Arthropoda; class Insecta; order Thysanoptera; family Thripidae; genus Aptinothrips; species Aptinothrips rufus. The sequence goes on along the minus strand of CABIKL010004201.1, from coordinate 7,619 downwards.
GAAAATGAGGACCATTTCAGCATGCATTGAGTCATGTCCTCTGTGTTTTTCGTATAATTTGGCATGCTCAATTCTAAGGGGCAGAGGGTTGGATTAATATTCTGAGTGTCACTAATGAAATCTTTCAAATAAAGCAGTCCTCCGCAACGTTTCATTCTTTACCTCCATCTCTCCTCAGGCGTTAAGGCCTGCCAGTCCTGGATCTAAAATTAAATTTTATACACAAAATATCACAAAGGAATACAGTAATGGATTTGATAAAACAGAGTTGCTTGTTTTGAACTTAGTTAACCATGAAAAAAAATGCACTAAGAAAACGGAAATAAAAGAAATTCTTGTACAGAGCTTTCCTTAATAAAATAGAGCATGGAAAACACGCCAAATTTGAATATTTGAGAGATAACTAATTCAAAATTAAGAAAATATAAAACGATAGTTACTTCTACAATAATCTGTGATAATTACAAAAATAGAGGTATTTTAGTGAAAAATTGAATGAGATGATCACCGATAATTTCAACAGACTTACACTTATATTCAATCCCTTTAAATGGTCATGCAATATTTTTCTGTGTGACATCGTGACAGTTCTTGTGCCCCTAACCTTATTCAGGTTTACCGGACCTATAAAAGACACACATACACATAAAGAACAAAAGCTCCGCTCTTAATCTGATCTGTCAAAAAACAGACAAACCAACAGTTGAAAAGGCGGTGTATTTCATCGACCTCCGACCTTCGTCTGTTTTGTCTTGTCTGAGCCGTCCGTCGGCGTCTGCTCGCTCAAAAAACGGTCTGCTTTGGTCTGCTTGTGGTAGTGCTCCAAGCTTGAGAGAAGGCAATCAAGGCAATTGCCAAGCCTTAAACATGAAGTCTGTTGCTAATATTTTGCTATCAATAGCAGTGGTCTTCCTGCTCTGTATTGCATTCAGTACCTGTCTCTCTAGAGAGTTTACAGTCACCGTTGAAGCTGGCGTATCTGAATGTTTCTACCATACAGTAAACGCCGGCGAGGTTATGGAGATTGAATATCAAGTTATTGACGGTGACCGCGGAGAGCTGGATATAAATTTTCATTGGAGTGCACCTTCGGGAAGGCAAATTGTGTCAGATTATAAAAAGGCAGAAAACAACCACAGGCATGAAGCGACTGAAGAAGGCGACTACAAAATGTGCTGGGACAATTCAATATCACACTTCAATTCTAAAACTGTGTTTTTTGAATTCCTGATTGGTGAGGACGCTATTACCGATGATATGGGAATAGTAGCGAGCAAACAGGGAGAGGGGATTGATGACTTGCAGTTATCGATTAATCGTGTGCAGGGACGCTTGTCTATGGTTCGTCAAATGCAAGATATAATGAGAGCCCATGAAGCTCGAGACAGAAATTTTGTAGAGAGTAATTTTGAACTTGTTAATAGATGGTCTATTATTCAAGTGTTTGTCATGTTGTTGGTAGGTGGTATTCAAGTTTATCTTGTGCGTAGTCTTTTTGATGACAAAAACCGCGTCCATCAAATATGGAAAAGCTCTTTTCTGTCTAGATAATGTACAAAATGTAACGAATACCAGAGGTCTGAGGTCAAGCAAGTTTACTCCAGGACTATACTGTCCTTAGGCTTCCCTCAAGCCTATCTTCTGTGTGTGTGTCTGTTTTCCTCTTTTCTTTTTAGCAATACACACCTCTAAGTAGAGAGACTCATATTTATTAGTTATTCAGTCAGCAAATAATTATTTTCTTTTAACCCTGTGATTTACATATTGCTTTGCATCACAAACTAGTCATGGAACCATCTTACTTTATGTCTTCTCCATTTTTTTTTTTTTTTTTTTTTTTTTTGTATGATCATGATGTGATATATTAAGATCTCTCTGTCACTTTGCAATCTTTTAAGACCAAAATAGAGTGTTCCCTAGGTGTTATGTTAATGTGCTATATGTGTGTGTGATTTGTAAAGAATGCTGAGACTGATTTTAACAATAGGGAATTGTAATTCCCTTCTATACCAAATGAGGCTTTGTGAGCAACTAGTACCAACTGGTGCCATGACAATGCTGGGCTAATGTTTTCTTTCAGGATTGAACCGAATGAGAGGAAGCTGTACATGTATGCAATTTTGATCTGAAAGTCTGTTTAGCTCATTGTATAGATACTTCATCTTAATGTGGGCTGTAATTTTACAGCACATTTTGATATTTATTGATGGAGGAGTGATAAATCTTGATTTCTGTACAGAATGAGGTGTCAATAAAACTAATTTTTGATGAAGTTGTCCTGAATTTAATATACATCTTACCATTCATAATATGGGTTTCAGTAATTAATACTGGTTCCACAATATGTTAAAACATTGTTTTATTCTTACATAACTTGTCACTGAATAGTACATTAGAGATTCAATTTTAGCAAAGAAATTTGCTTTGAAGTCTACATGCACACATACAAGAACCTTACAGAATAAATTAGAGAAGTTAAAAATTAAATAAAAGCAGAGCGGCTATGCTTCACATTATTCAAACACAGGAGACAAAACTTAAGCACAAGTATGTTCAATTCAGAAAATGTCAAAAATTTCATATGAGTTTTTCCAACACACCACACACTCTTCCTGTCTGCCCATTTAAAAAAGAAGAGTTGTGATGTGGCACAATAAATAAAACCTACAAGAAAATTAAAGGCAATGGGTAGTATGTATAAGAAGGAAAGGAACTTTAGTACTCGAGATTGCAGTCTGTCTCCTGTACGCCATATGAAATATGAACAAATATGAAGAACAACATTGGCCTGAGAAGCAATAATGGTTCTCTATAACCAGGGATACTAAAAAAGTCAGAGGACTGCACTGTCCTTATGTGGACTTAAAGGTACTGAAATTCAGAAACAGCAAATCAATTTTGCAAGATGGTGATTAAAGAGATCACTCTCCTTCTTCCAATTTATTTTTTCGTCTTCATGCACTGAGAGAGAATTGTGATATCTCATTGTACATTACAGGTGAATGACACTTAAACAGTTAAAGACGAAAAAAAAAAAAATCAGCGCAAAATTAACCATAGGCCAGCAGCACTGTCTCTTCTTGTCTTCTACATCATATCACAAAGCATACAATTTCTACTATACACAAACACAAGAAAAAAAAAAAACTGAGCTAACTTCTCTAGACAATGTTTTACAAACTAAACCAACCTTTGAATCAAGCTTTAACCTTACTCTAAGTGGGCACTAGGAAGTCGTGTGGAGCTCAAGGGAACCACAAGAACCAAATTTCTTCCTTAAAAGTTTATAGAGGAGTTGCCTGGTGTTAAGCTTTTAGAGAATAATCTCCAAAATAAAAGAATATTTAACTTACCAGACAACTTCTACTATAATTGTTGCAAGGCTAATGCTAGTTACAAAGATCTGATCACAAAACAGTATATCACTAAACAACTGGCATAAATGGTAACATGACAAAATAGTTCTGCCCCATTCATGCTGAGCAAGGAGCATAATATGTCGTACAACTTGGTGAGACAAATCAAAGCAACATGTAAACCTAATAATAAGTACATGTTCCTTAAAATGTATAAAATTTGAAAATGGTTTCAGGCAATACGTGAAAAAAAGTATAATTTGATAGCAAAAAATAAAATCAATAAAAAATAAATTTAAAAAAAATTACTATGTACGCTTGCCAATTATAGAACATTGGCACAATATGAAAGATATAACAAATCAATAAAATGCTTAGCACAGGAACATAAATACAAATGATTTTTGTAAAAAATTGAGATCACAAACAAAGGAACAAAACAACATGCATCACAAAGAACAAATATTTTGCTTAAAGCTATGTCACTATGCATAGCAAATAATATATTAGCATGTGACATTGAGAATTCACACACAAACAAACACACACACATCATCAAAAAACAAAACAAAAAAACAAAAAACAAAAACCACAGTAGAACGTAAAAAGGTCTAAGCTGCATGAATGGAATCCAATCCAGTCAGATGTGTTAGAAATTCCAAGACATCGAATTGATAGAAAGAGGAAAGAAAAGATTCAACAACGTTGATAAGAGCTTTGAAGATTAAAATCTAGGGTGGAAATGCTAGACATGAAGTATGAATTATCTGGAAATGCTAGAAGCAAAATACGAATTATCTGGAAATTCTAGAAGTGAAATATGAATCATCTAACATTATGCACACAGGTTTCAGAGCAAGGTAATTCTATACATCCACAACTACATAAGCTTCATTGAATAATGTTTTGAACCATAAATAATTAAATGTGAACAAAAACACTAATTGGATTGGAAAGAAAGTAATGGTGACATGAAGTGCAAGATTAGTAATCAACAAACACTTTGAAGAGATTCATTTCAAAAAGTGATGAAAGAGAGGGATAGAATTATTGCATTTCAGAATATTTTGGGATCCTTATCAAAAACAATCTTAAACCGTTTGGACTATGTCAAAATACTTTGGAGGAGGGGTCGATGGTGGAATAAACTCATTACAAGCATGATTTGAATCTGGTGGAGCATTTTTAACTTCTGATTCAAGTTCCACACGGAGTACAGTAACAGGCTGCACTCTTCCATGATCATCATTTGAGCTACAAATCTGCTCATCTTTCTTTAGGCTTCGAGCAAACAATGCACGATAAAGCACCATACCAGACAACATTGATAATGAAAGTCCAATAAGTCCAGCCAACAGTAAGTCAGACCTGTGATTTCGGATGAAGTTCACAAAATGCTCATTGAGAGATGATCCACTTGAATGTTTGTAAGGGATGTAAATGTCCTGTTGATCAGAAATCAAAACAAGAAATATACATAAAATAATATAAATGAAACAAAACAGAAACTTGTCACAAAATATCATAATTAAACCACGGATTCATCTTACCACAGTTTTGTGATTGTGACGTGGAAGAGTTTTGTACTTTGAGTGAGGCAAATTTCCACCACTTCTGAAGTATTGTTCTCGAAGAGCTGGATCAAACAGGATTTCATCAGGCTCCCGATCGGATTCCTCTGAAATTAAAATAAGCATGATTATGAAAAAACAAAATCTAGAAAGTAGTTTGATCTGCAAAATATTAGCCATAGTACCAACCCATGGGAACTTCTTGAGTGTATGTGTTTGCCATCTCAGCAATCTGCAAGATAATGATATGATAAGCAACTGAAAGGAGTTGAAACACACATGACTTCAAAAAAACAATAATGTTAAAATCTGTTATTGATGCATAAATGAGCTCAACTACTATGATAAAATAATATCAAACTCAACAGGATTTTGAAACGTGAAGAACCATGCAATAAGTATCACTTACATTCAAAGGAGGAGGTATTACTTTGCTGCCACAGGCATTTGAGCAAGCTATGGAATACAATGTAGGTGAGTCTTCTGCAACTTTGTATTCATCATGACATCCTACAAAGAAAAAAAAGAAAAAAACAACAACATTACAGATTATTAAAACAGTTGTAAGTAAATCAGTTTGCTGTGTGCTTCTTTTAATCAAAGTTACCTTGCACACACAACTTCTTAGCTGACTCATAGTCATATTTTTGCTGCCCCGCACCTACTTGAAGAAGACACGTTGTTCTACAGCCAACATAGCAAGCCCAGTGTTGAGCTTCTACCTGGAAGCATAAAGAACCAGACCAGATAATTATCAGACTGAACAACAAAAGTTTCTTTAACACCACATTGTTATAAGCATTTATGAAAAAGAGTGAAAAATGAGACCAACAAAAACTAAGGAAAGAGAATGAATGCAGAAATATTTCGACAATTAGAAGTTAAATTTGACAGTTTGCCAATGAAAGCACGTCACAGCATACATATTTCTTTTGGACATTCGCCATACAGTCAGGGTGTTTGAAGAGAGAGTTATACGCCAAGAGTCCTCCATTCAACTTACGGATTCGGCGTCGTTTAGGTTTCCATAGGGCACCCTCTCACAGACTTCACCACATTGAGCACAGAGTACATTCATGTTGAAAAAGTCACTGGCAAGTCTCGACCATTCGGCGAGCACGGAGCATTGTGTTACGACAAGTATCGCAACAAATTTTGCCAAAGAACTCATCTTATTTTTGTATTCTAAAACAGAAAGATGGCGGACAGAATGAAACGAGCTGTCACCGGCGATCGGTACGTTTGGCTTGGTTTAATGAAATTTGATTAATTTCAATGATCGACTACATTGTCTGATCGCAACTCCAAGGAACAACCAACAGTTACAGAATATGAGATCTAAACTTTGTTAAATATGATAAAATGGATGCTTGCTGTCACATCCGACCATCCACCATCCAACCCCAACAATGTTCGAAATAGCAGACGACAAAGACTTCGTAGTCAAACTGGAGTCTTTCCCTCACGAGCACTTTAAGCCCATTTGATTATTTTAAAATTATCTTTCTTATTCACTACAAGAAAATATTAGTTTGATTTTTTTTGTGGTTCCACTGTTGCGTCCTCTGGATTTATCTCTAAAAAAAATTGTTTTGTCAAGAATGTTAATGATTGCCATGCCATGTCACAGGGAAGAAATATTTCCACCGGTATCAGGTCAATTCTAATTTCGGCGTTTGACGAAATTATTCTCTGATAGTAGCGTCAAACAAAATGAGTGATCTGTGATCTCAAAATGGAGGAGTATTTTGAGATTTATTGATTGACTATCCGTGACGTGTGGAATTTTCCGGAAGTCAGTGACTGAACGGAGTGAGGCCGTTTCTTCTTTGCTCGGCTCCATCCTCCATCTTGTTCTGCGGCTGAAGGATTCTGCGACAAGAGGATGGCTGCTAACAATTATTTTGGTTTCACCCATGGTGGAACTCAGTACGGGTTAGTACCTTATTCTCTTAGTAGTAAGAATATCTATGTTACTGGATCTTGTTGTTTTAATTCTATCAGGACATGATTTCCCAGCAATCTTGCTATTTTCATCATCACGTTCAACCGGCGTCAACTTGCCTCACAGTTCGGGATTCTGACTGGAGGACTTCTTGTAAATTAAAAATAGAACTAGTTTCATATGTAATCTTAAATGTGATATTTCAATGGCCATGTTTTGCTCTATGGTAAGGTATTGCGCTCACTATATATATAGTTCTGTGACGCTGGGGCTTGGGAGTTAATCTGGCTTGCCTAGCGTTTAGACTAATTTATTTCTAGGCCTATTTGTCAGACATGCTGGATTGTGAGTGTACCGTTCTCGCTCTTTTTTCTTCTTCGTTTCGTTTTCTACCTGAAAAATATCCAGCTTGTTCGAGATAAAGTTTGTTAACACTTTTCAAATTGCTCAGACTCAATAAGGAATGTTGTATGTTGTACCTACCATCGATTTTTAGGGTTAACCTCTTTCACGACACAATTTTTTACGCGTGCCTGCGGTTCTGTGTCTCAAAAATGATTAATTTTTATGCTTATGGCACTTTTGATTGAGGATGCAGTAGTATTTTGACATCCCTGATTTTACCTGGATGTGGTAATTTTCAGCCTATCTGTCCTTGTAACTATTAACCTTGTTTCTCTATCTAAATTGGATTTTGAGACAAAATGTGTACTGCTGGTTTTTTCGTGTTTTTTTTTTTTTTTTTTT